>APFE031729651.1:12560-44109 GCA_000404065.3 Pinus taeda | reverse complement strand
GTACTTAATGGACATGTAAATCGGAGAGTCCCACCCCAGCCTAAAAAAAAAAAAAAAAAGAGCTAGGCAGAAGAGGAAACTAAGATATTATGAGGTGATGATCAGTACAAGTATAGAAAACCAAAATAATTTTTTTTTGTCAAGACTATTGTTAATAAGAAAATGAACATTGTCAACATGCGAATTAATTTTCCTAATCTTAATAGTGAAACTGGGCATTGGTGAATTCCTAAAAAACCCTTAGATGAAAGAGTTTGTCACTTATGTGATCCTAAGAGGGTTGAAAATGTGAAGCACTTTCTCTTAGATTGTCCATCTGTTTTCAAAATTTTGTCACATGACCAACCTTCTTGACCTTATACATCATAAGAAATGCTTCTCTCACTTCTTTTTTAGCATAGAAATAAAATGTTAAAGAATTATGAGCAATCTCCTATCGACAAACCATATAAATCTTACTAAACATTAATCATCATCACTATCAATAGAATTATTATCATTAATAATAAATATAATCTAATTTTAAAAATAAAATATAATACAATTAAAAATAAAATATATTTTCTTCTCCCCCAATCATTATAATGTTGCATTTATATATATAGATATAATTTATTTATATATATATATTATTATATATATATATATTCCATCAATGACTTTGATTTATATATTTATTAATCCCTATCGCAGGTAAGGCATGGACTATAGTAAGCGAAATGGTGGTTTTTAGAATTTATTTAACCTGATACTATCACGAATAACCACCTACTATCATGAATAGCCAAAAATTTTAATGTTGATCCATTTGATCATCTTATTTGACCTCTTCCCGAGGCGGGGAAGCTAAAAACATAAGTTATATCATCTTTTTTCTTCACATTTGGAAATTTCACTTCAAACTAATGCCAAGATTAAATCTCAAAATTTAAGTTAATCAAAATATATTTCCATGGACTAGATGTATAATAGAGGAACCATCACAACCATCACCACTACATGTACACCTGCCACTGCTTCCATCATTGCCATAACTGTCACATGTAATCCTGCCACTACTTCCTGGTGTCATACACTCTTATGTTCTTTTTTTTTACATGTAACCAGGTGTCATACACATACACTTCCACCTCCTCAACGCATTGAATCTCCTCAGTTCTCTCTACATTAACAAGATTAGATATTTTTGACAAGTCACTAGAATAGAAAGATTATTCACTAGAAGGAGAAGCAAGTAAACAAAGTAAGATAGAAAGTAGAAACCATGAATATTGTTAGCAAGAAAAGGCAGTGGTTAGCAAACCGAGGTAGATGGTTACCAAATAGAAACCTAGCAAGTAGGGTAGCAAGAAGAAACCAGGGAGATGGAAAGAAGACAAAGAAATATTATCTGTGTAGCAAGCAAAAACCAGGCATGTGGAAGGTAGACAAAGAAATATTAAATCTTACCTATGTAGCAAGCAGAAACCAGGAAGATGGAAAGCACACAAAGAAATATTACCTATGTGTATAGTATGCCTATATTGCAGAACTTCATGCTCTGTCACTTTTCAGGCTACTGTAGAAGCAACCGTTGTAGGAACTAGGCCTCAATATCAATCCGCGCTTGGATTTGGATCTGCTCCTTAGTCTCCTACCTTTGTGATTGGTGCTCTTGAATCTAGAACCAAGCCATGTCCATTTGAAAGTAGAAAAAGGGAAGTTGGGGTCTATGGTTCTCAAATAGGGGGTTGCACTATTCCTTCTTGGTCAATCGAATTTGTAACCAAATCTACTCTATTTTCATTTTCATCTGTTGCTTAAACTACTGCTTCTTCGACTCATTTTGTGTCAACCGATGAAACTCCAACTAGCTCGGGCACTAACTTGGATGTTTTCAGTGGATCTCGGTCTCGATTTGCTATTGGAGGATCTGGAATTGGTGGTTTCACGCCTGAATTTTCCATTGGATTATATGCTTTTGGATTTTCTTTTGATGGATCAACAAGAAATACAACAACTAGCTTCAAAATTTGTAGGGAGACTTTTAGTCAGTATTTTAGCTTGAGTTTTAGAGCACCAACACATCGTTTCCTTTTTTATCTTTAAATAATGGAAGATACCTTAACCAATCACTGTTGGGCATGGGATTTGGAAAACCTGGAATTCTTGCTCTATCCATAGGAGCATACCTACATTGTATTCTTCAACTCATTATTAAAACAATCAATAATGGAATGGAGTCACCATAAGTTAGTTACAATTCTGGATTCTTTGATAAGGGAGTCGCCATGCAAACTTTGAGCTCCCGATTCTTGAAACAAGGAATGGCCAGGTGAATAATTTAGCCTTCTTGTGCCTAAACATTGTTCACCATCAACAATCAGATCTGGAACTTGATACACTTTTCTGAGGAGAATAAAATGTCCTCCTCAGTATGGTCACCACTATGTTAGCATTCTGTAATTTCAAGGCTAAAGAAAAAACCATGGAGGCAACATCAAAACCGCTTTCAAGTTTAGGATCTAACCTCCCTAAACTCAGAGAGGGATCTCTCTGTGATATTTAGCTTTGTTTACTGGGAATTTCAGGCTAGCTATTGGGCTCAGAGTTTGGTTTTTGAATTGGTTTGCTTGGAACAACAAGGGAAGGCCATTGGGCAATGGAGTCAGAAGAGCTTAGGGTGATCAATTTGCAGAAGTATCAAGCTTAAGTGAAACATGGCAAGCTAGGCATACTATTGGATCTTTTCGATTTAAATGAAATGAAGTAGAAGAAGGGAAATAGATTCAATTGAAGCTAAAGAGAAATTAAGAATTATTTAACCTGGTATCAAAAGAAAACATGTAGAGTTAACAACAGCTAAAATAGGGCACTCTAGGTAACAAATCCTATTTATCACAACTTCTGTTGATTAATTTAGAATAGAGAATACATAAGCGTGATAGACAGAAAATAAACAAAGAACAATAAATGCACTTCACCAATAGATATGACACATGAATCCTAAAACAACTTGTCTTGTATTACTACAAAAGGTCACTTGAACTTTGTGAATAGCTTTACAATGAATGGTAGTCTTACTCATTACAAATCCCAACATCTATTACTTCAAATTACAAAGTATTTATACAAATTCTAAACTAAAATATCTTGATAAAAATCTCAAGATCTTTTTACAAAGATCCTAAACTATTTTAGATAAATAGAAACGAAATGTAGGACATTCAAAACTAATGTATCTACTTGGAACTATAATTATAGATTTCTGTTGACAAAGAAGAGAAATTTGAATTTGGTTGCAACTCTTAGTTGATGAGATGGCTAACTATCTTTGAACATTTTCCTCCCTAAATCCTGCAAAATAGGGTTTAGTCATCCCTTTGTATATCTCAATCTGAGATATCTCTTTAAACATTGAGAGAGGTTATTGTAGATAAATAATTTCTTGAGATAAACCTCTCTCCTTTTCCCAAAATTCATCTCGAGTTGTTCCCAATATTCTGTACAAAAAAAGTGAAAGAAAAAGGACTTTGCAGAGTCTGAAAAATAGGTTGTAAAGATGTAAAAGTATCTATCATTATGTAATCTTTGTGTACAATATGAAGTAGGTTATTGTACTTTGGCATCTTAGGAACAAAAAACTCCTCCAGTTTCATAAGTGTCATCTCTTATTGGCCACAATATGTTCTGCAAAAGTATGACAAAACAAGAAAATTTGGGAAAATATGTCTGCAAAGCTTCATATGTATATCCCAAAATATAATAGGTTTTAGAAAACTAAGATAGGTTTTTGTACATGAGGATGTTGGAAGAAAAAAAAATCTTTCAGTTTCTTAAAATTAGTCCTCATTGGTTTGGAAACAAAGTTTGAAGTTAATGTGGCATATAGGAAAAAGCACAGCTTCAACTGATCATGAGACAAATGAATGACGTGGATGTGAGAGATGACATGGCAGTCAGGGAATGGAGGGTAACATAACCAGGAGTGCATGGAAAATATGGTGGGAAGGGATAGTGGTAAGCAGGAAGGTTGTAAGTAGTTTTCAAAGGGGGGTCGAAGTGGTAGGCAGTATTTTGAGGGGGAGGTGTGAAAAGTAGAGGGGAAGACACGTAGCGTGGAACCGATGGGGTAAAACTGCCTTTTAGGACCCCCCCTGGCAGTAAATCTAGGATGGAGAAGGGGCGCCAAAAAGGATTGTGAGTCGTCGAGCTATGGAGCGAGAGGATCGAGGAGCAGGAAACCTACAAACGTTTAACCCCATGTGACAAAATCCCTTTTTTTCATTTTCAAACTTACAATAAAATAAAGCTATAGTACCAAGGCCTTTATTATAGTTTTATTTAATCACATCTATATGATGTGATTAATTTAATCTAAACATACTTAATTGTCCTCTAATTCTGCATTTCGTCTTGTAAGCATATTTTTTTATTTTTTCTTAAGGTTTGACTTTTTTTGGAAATAATTTACAATATGGAATATTACTTACAATATCCAAAATATAATAATCATAAGCTATAATCAAGAAACCCTATAAAAATTATAGGACCCTAACAGTGGCTCTAGCTAGGGATGGCACTTCCTAGTGAAGTGTAAAGAACATCGTAGACTAGTAGCCTAATCCACTAGGCTTATCCCAAAACCTACAACCTGTTCTGCCATAAAATCTCTGCTACTGAAAAACTCTCAAACTAAAATCAAAACCATTCTTCACACTGAAATCTGAAATATAAACTGAATTGAAAGTCGTACTACAATCTAAAACTGAAACTGGAAAGAATGCTTTGAAAAAAACAAATGCTCAAGGTACAGAGCTTATTTGCACTCCTCTACCTACTTTAATCTGATAAAAAGACTTCCATATCAAGTGATAACAAACATCCAGTGCAACCATTCAAGCAAATGGATACTTAACTGAAGTTTTCATTCTACTTCTTTTGGTGGAAAAATAAATTTAGAAAATGACAACTCAACTTTTCCACTGGATCTAATAGTTGTATTGATGAATCTAGAAAAATCTCCCTTCATCAATCAATGCAATAAACTGACCAAAGGATCACGGAAAGCATGCAACATAAGATCTTCATCTTGTAAATATGATTGGTCTTTAATCACTAAAAAAGCACTACTTGTTGAAAATTTTCTTGAGGATCAAGAGGATTAAGCTCTATTGGTTCTTATTTCGGATCACAAGACTGTTGTAAATCAACAAATGAATGTTCAACAATATGTTCAATTACCTTTACTTGCTGATTAGTACAAGGAATTTGTTCTTTAATTTTATCTTCTGCACTTGAGACAAACACAGTGTTAATGTGTTCATCCATGGTATCTAAAATATCTTGTTGATTTTCACTGTTGTCCTCTTCTTGATCCGGTTCAGGATGCTGAATTTCTTCCTTTACCTTAGGCTGATCAGTTTGTCATGGTGTTGCAAGAATTATTTCCTAAGGGGAATCTTCATGAACATATAGACAACATACATCCTCAGTTTGTTCCTGAGGGGAAGACAACTCAAGCAAGACTTCTACTTTTTCTTCATAATGTTGAAAAAGATTTCCATCTAAAGCCTCTATTATTTCATCATTTCTCAACTAATCATCATCATAGTAATCTTCTAAATATTGATTAAAATTTTCAAAATGATTACAAAAGCTATTAATTAGAAACAAAGATGGATAATCCCCGCTATATTTCTCACAAAAAATAGTATGAAAATGCTTTAACGAACATAAGCTAGCAGTAGGAAGATTATCATACCAAGATCTAGCCTTTTCCTCCAAAGTTGCCATAAAAATTTTCATAAGACAGTCTTCATGAAATTTGATTTTAAGCTTATGGATGTGCATATGAAACCTCAATAAATGTACAACAACATAATCTCCTTTTTTATCTTTAAACAATGGAAGATATGTTAACCAATCACTGTTGGGCATGGGATTTGGAAACCTATAGTTCTTGATCTGTCCATAGGAACATACCTGCGTTGTATTCTTGAACTTATTTTTAAAACAATCAACAATGAAATGGAGTCACCATAAGTTCTTTACAATTCTGGATTCTTTGATAAGGGAGTCTCCATCTAAACTTTAAGCTTCGGATTCTTGAAACATGGAGTCGCCAGGTGAATAATTCAACCTTATTGTGCCTGAACATTGTTCACCATCAGCAATGAAATCTGGAACTTGATACACTTTTCTGAGGAGAATAAAATGTCCTCCCCAGTATGTTTGCCACTATAATGTTCCATAATTTCAAGGCTAAAGAAAAAATCACGGAGGAAACATCAAAACCACTTTCGAGTTTAGGATCTAGCCCTCCTAAACTTAGAGAGGGATCTCTCTGTGAGATTTAGCTTTTTTTACTGGGAATTTCAGGCTAGTTATTAGGCTCAAAGTTCGGTTTTGGAACTGATTTGGTTGGAACAATAAGGGAATTCCATTGGGAAATGGAGTCAGAAGAGCTTGGGGTGATCAATTTGCAAAAGTATCAAACTTAAGTGAAATAGGGCAAGCTAGGCATACTATTGGATCTTTTAGATTTAAATTAAATGAATTAGAAGAAAGGAAATAGATTCAATTGAAGCTAAAGAGAAATTAAGAATTCTTTAACTTGATATGAGAGGAAAACATGTAGAATTAACAACAACCAAAATAGGGAGCTCTAGGTAACGAATCCTATTTATCACAACTTATTTTAATTAATTCATAATAGAGAATACATAAGCATGATAGACAGAGAAAATAAACAAAGAACAGTAGATGCACTTCACCAATAGATATGACACATGAATCCTAAAACAACTTGTCTTATATTACTGCAAAAGATCATTTGAACTCAGTGAAAAGCTTTACAATGAATGGTGGTATTTCTCATTACAAATCCCAACATCTATTACTTCAAATTATGAAGTATTTATACAAATTCTAAACTAAAATATCTTGATAAAAATCGCAAGATCTCTTTAGAAACATCCTAAACTATTTTACACAAATAGAAATGAAATGTACGACATTCAAAACTAATGTATCTACTTAGAACTATCATTATGGATTTATGTTGACAAAGAAGAGAAATTTGAATTTGATTGCAACTCTTAGTTGATGAGGTGGCTAACTGTCTTTGAACATTTTCCTCCCGAAATCCTACAAAATAGGGTTTAGCCATCCCTTTGTATATCTCAATACGAAATATATATACAAAAAGTGAGAGAGTTTATTTTATATAAAATTTTCTTGAGATAAAACTCTCTCAGTTTCCCAAAATTCAGCTCCAAATGTTCCCAATGTTCTCTAGAAAAAGGTTATTGAAACAGGACTTTGCGCAGTCCGAACAATAGCTTGTAAAGATGTAAATGTATCTCTCATTATGTAACATCTATGTACAATATGAAGTAGGTTATTGTACTTTGGAATATTAGGAACACAAACCTCCTCCATTTTCTCAATATTCATCTCTTATTGGCCACAACATGTTCTATAAAAGTATGACTAAACAAGAAAATTTGGGGAAATATGTCTGCAAATCTTCATATGTATATCCCAAACCATAATAGTTTTCAGAAACCTGAGAGACGTTTCTGTACATGAGAAGGTTTCCAAAAAAAACCTCTTTTAGTTTCTAAAAATTTTTCCTCATTGGTTTGGAAACAATGTTTGAAGTCAATGTGGCATATAGGAAAAAGCATAGTTTCAAATGATCATGAGAGAGATGAATGACGTGGATGTGGGAGATGACATGGTAGGTGGGAAATGGAGGGTAACATAACCAGGAGTCCACAGGAAATATGGTGGGAAAGGAGAATGGTAAGCAGGAAGGTACTAAGTAGTTTTTGAAGGGGGGTCAAAGTGGTAGGTGGTATCTTAAGCGGGGGGGTGCGAAACTGAGAGGGGAAGACACATACTGTGGGACCGACGGGGTAAAACCATCTTTTCAAACAACCACCCCCCCCCCCCCCCCCCAAGCAATAAAGCTAGGATGGAGAAGGCAGTCTGAAAATTATTGCGATCCATCGATCTATGGAGCAAGAGGATCGAGGAGAGGGGAACCTGCAACTATTTAACTCCATGTGACAAAATACCTTTTGGTTGTTTTCAACCTTACAATAAAATCGAACTATAGTACCAAGGAATTTATTACAGTTTTATTTAATCACATTTAAATGATGTGATTAATTTAACGTAAGCATACTTAATTATCCTCTAATGTTGTATTTCGTATTGCAGGCATATTTTTTTATTTTTCTTAAGGTTTTGACCTTTTTTGGAAATAATTTACAATATGGAATATTATTTACAATATCCAAAATATAATAATCATCATCTATAATCAAGCAATCCTATAAAAATTGTAGGACCCTAACATAAGGCATATCCAATAAAGAGTTACACAACAAATAAGCCCCATGAGGAAGGCAGGATGATGTTGTGTATTGTTTCCTCTAGTTTTTGCATATCTATTTCATCATGGTCACTTCCAGAACTGAAGACTTCCACCTATTAATTTTTTTGTATCGGTTTCATCATCATCACTTCCAAACTGAAGAGTTGACAACTGTTAATGGATTTAAGAAGCTACTCCTACTAAGTGGCATTTGGGAGTTACGTGCACACCCTACCTAGCTACTGACCAAGTTTTAACTTTATATTAAACTTTATATTAGGTATTATATTTATTTATTTATTTATTTATTTTTCTCAAATTGCATATTTAGTGTAAAATAAATTTGTCTGTCTTGTCTGTAGGTAACTAGATGAATTAAGTAAATACATGTTCCTTAAGAAAAGGCTTCCCATATCATCGATGTATCCCCGGCCAGAGATTGCAGGCAGGTTAAATCAAATTATGCATGCTTGTGTTGAAAATTAGTCAGTTTGTGATAGAAGTATTCGTTTTTATAGGTGGGTTGATAAGGGCACTTCGAAAGGATATCTCTAAGTTTCTCGCATGATGTTTCCTGGTAATAGGAGTGCCACATTCTCTATGTTTTAGCACTCAAACAAGGTACCATTTAACTGAAATGTATTCTTGTGTGTTTAATACTTTGCGGTCTATATAGGATATTTTCATAAGTGCTAGGGTTCATGGGTGCAGATGCAAGATGGGTGTTTGGGTGACATTTTTGGAAACTTGGTTTGTTGAGTGTGCACATAGCTTCGGTTTTAAAAATAAAAAGGGAAGGAAAAAGGTTGGGAGCTTTGTAAGGTTTGATATTTTGTGTTGCTTCTTTAAAATGTAAATTGGGCTTTCTCTTTTGGTCTACTAGGCAGGAATTTTCGACAATGATGAGATGAAACCACTTAATGGCATCAAGATGTTTGTTAGACCTTTTATGTGTTGTATTTGAAAAACATGATGTCTATTTTCACTGAATAACATTTGATTGTAATTTGAGGCCTGAGTAATTATATTTCTTTTCTGGCGATATCCCTACCCTATTTGTTAGTCCACTCTGATATTCGATTTCCTAAGCGAGAGCATATGTGGTTCACACAGTAAAATATCTGCCTTTGACCACTCTAGTTATCAGTAATTTCTCTATTTTCTTGCATCCCCCACACTTTTATTCTTGCATGGAAGATTATTCACAATTTCATTTCAGTCTCTGAGCGTTATCTTGTTCTCCTTCCTTCTTTTGATTTTTGGATTTTTTTCTATTAAGTGATGGAAGGTGAAGCTCGATGAACAATGTTGATGCTATATTTTGGCTTCCCTATTTTGGTTTCCCTTGAGCCTAGTGAGACTGAGAAAGTAAGGTGAAGATCTTAGGCCTTCCTTCACTGTGGTTTTCCTGTTTTCACCAATCTCAGGACTGGGCTTCTGTTATTTTGAATTATGTTGGTTAATGTCTCATATTTCCTTGAACATTTAATCAGGGTAAAGGAGATCAGTTATTGCTTTGGTTGCCTCTACTATTATTACTGCTCAATATTGCAACAATCTAATTGACAAGAAGGTCAAAAACCCTTAATTATAATATGTTCTATGGTCATGGTTTCAGTACCTTTGCTTTGTAACATAATCTTTGTTGATCTTTGTGATTGAATAGGACTAATGATGTTCAATACAATTTGAAATGTTTAAGTATATCAATATGCAATATCTAGAATTTTCTACATTTTGACTTATACTAATGGTGAGTGGATGATGAATAGTGTAATGATCTAAATGAAGTAAAGGAATTTTTGAAAAAAATCTATCCTTTTCCTTCTTGATCTCTACAAGTATTTTTTGAACATGATCTTCTAATTCAGAAATTTCTTCATTGTTTGCTAATAATTCCTTATTTTTTTATAATACTAATACATCACCACATATATTCTCGAAATCACTATTCTTTTCTTGTTGTTTCACTAATTTGTCTTCTAAATGTTTCATTTGTAATGCCATTTGTTGTGTTTGTATGTCATGTTCATTTTAGTTTATAGAAAATAATATTTGACAATTTTTACAAAATCTTTTTGGAACTTTAAATATCATTGCACTTTTTCATTTTGTCATAAATAAAAAAAACCTATGTGGCATTGATGTTTATGGTTTTAACTTCACAAATAAAAAAAATTCATTAAATCGTTTCCCATATTACTTCAAAATTTATCTAAATGGCCTCTGAGGTTAAGATGAAATATATTCATCTTATTAATTCGTCCGCCAATATAATTCTATAAGTGTTGTTTTTCTTGTATAATCACTTTTTATCTTTTATTTTTTGAACTCTTTGATTATCATCCAGTTCACATAACAATTATCAAAATGGTGGCATATGATGGTGACTAGTGGTGATGGAATATTTGGTAAATGTTGGCCTTGTTTAAAATGAAGATATATGGAATGTTGGAGCTCTGATGCTTTGATAGTCCAAACTTGAGAGATAACAAGTGAGGTCAGACCTTTCATTGGCAATTGTTATTCCCCATGCGTATGACAGGCAATGATTCTGTATGGGCTATTACTTGAAACACAAATTAATAAATGTCTCCCTTTGAACACTCTGATTATCAGTAATTTCTCTATTTTCTTGCATCCCCCACACTTATATTCTTTCATGGAATACTATTTACACTTTCATTTTAGTCTCTGAGTGTTATCTTGTTCTTCTTATTTGTTTTGATTTTTGGATTTTTTTTTTCTATCAAGTGATGGAAGGTGAAGCTCGATGAACAATGTTGATGCCATATTTTGGCTTCACTATTTTGGTTTCCCTCGAGCCCAGTGAGACTGAGCAAGTAAGGTGAAGATATTAAACCTTCTTTCACTAAGTTTTCCTGCTTTCACTAGTCTCAGGACTAGGCTTTTTCTATTTTGAATTATGTTTGTCAGTTTCTTATATTGCCATGAACATTTAATCAGGGTAAAGGAGATCATTTATTCCTTTGATTGCCTCTACTATTATTACTTCTCAATATTGCATAAATCTAGTCGAGAAGAAGGTTAACAAACCCTAATCATAATATGTTCTATGGTCATGGTTTCAGTACCTTTACTCTATAACATCATTATTGTTGATCTCTGTGATTGAATAACACTGATGTTGTTCGACACAATCTGAAATGTTTAGGTATATCAATATGAAATATCCATAATTTTCTACATTTTGCCTTATACTAATGGTGAATGGATGAGGAATAGTGTAATGATCCAAATGAAGTAAAGGAATTTTTGAGAAATTTCTATCCTTTTCCTTTTTTGATTTGTATAAGTAGTTTTTGAACATGATCTTCTAAGTCAGAAATTTCTTCATTGTTTGCTAATAATTCCTCATTTTTTTATAATACTAATTCATCACCACATATATTCTCTAAATCATTATATTTTTCTTGATGTTTCACTGATTTGTCTTCTAACTTTTTCATTTGTAATGTCATTTGTTGTGTTTGCATGTCATGTTGATTTTAGTTTATAGAAAATAGTCTTTGACAATTTTCACAATTTTTTTTTGGAACTTTGAAGATCGTTACACTTTTGGATTTTGTCATAAATAACATAAGCATCTATAGTATCGATGTTTCTAGGTTTTAAGTTCACAAATTAAAAAATAATAAATAAATAAATCATTAAATCCTTGCCCATCTTACTTTAAACTTTATTTAAATGGCCTATGAGGTTAAAAATAAATGTATTCATCTTATTAATTTTCCCCCCAATATGATTCTATAGGTGTTGTTTTTCTTGTATAATCACTTTTTATTTTTTAATTTTTAAACTCTTTCATTATCCTCCAGTTGACATAACAATTCTTAAAATGGTGCCATTTGATGGTGACTAGTGGTTATGGAATCTTTGGTAAATGTTGGCCTTGTTTAACATGAAGATATATAGAATGTTGGAGCTTTGATGCTTTGATATTCCAAACTTGAGAGATAACAGGTGAGGCAAGACTTTTCATAGGCAATCGGTATTCCCCATGAGTATGATAGGTGATGATTATGTATGGGTTGTTATTTGAAACAAAAATTAATATATCTCTGCCTTTGACTACTCTTCTTATCAATAATTTATCTCTTTTCTTGCATCCCCACACTTATATTCTCACATGGAAGATTATTCACACTTTCATTTCAGTCTCTGAGTGTTATCTAGTTCTTCTTCTTTGTTTTGATTTTTGCATTTTTTTGCTATCAAGTGATGGAAGTTGAAGCTCGATGAACAATGTTGATGCCATAATTTGGCTTCACTATTTTGGTTTCTCTCGAGCCTAGCAAGACCGAGCAAGTAAGGTGAAGAACTTAAGACTTCTTTCGTTGTGTTTTTCCTAATTTCACCAGTCTTAGGACTTAGCTTGTGTTATTTTGAATTATGTTTGTCAATGTCTCATATTGCCTTCAAAATTTAATTAGGGTCAATGTATTTGAATTCTATTGCTTGTACTTATATAATATATTGATTTGAAATTTTTTCTACTTGAAAACAAGGCGGGTCGTTACCAATAATATACATCATCTTGAACTAGATTCAAAATATTTGTAGGCCCTAGGCTGTGAAATATATCTGGTGCTTTAAGAAGAGATAGTCATGATATTTACTCGGACAGAGTTGAGCTGGATTCCAGTTCCTTTATTCATATTCTATGTTGGAACCATCCTATAAATCAAGTTTCATTAATAGCTTTCCACGGGGTTGCCCTCCTTGAAACGACGTTGGGTTTTCAGTATACCAGGCCTCATTTCTCTACCATAATTATGAGTCTTTTCTGGTTCAATAAGCTCATTTCTATTTTTTTGAAGCATTCTCGTTTAGAGTGATCCAATTGGGAGTGGAGTCCCATTAATATTCTATAGTTGCATTTCAAAGCTAATCTCCTAATGAATTATGAGTGCAGGCATTGAGGGTGTGTTCAATATCATATATCACTAGGTGGTTCATTATATTCTTTTCAAAGGTTTGTTAGGCCTCAAGTCGAAAACCCAATAATCTGATGTTATCTCATAAGTTTTGGCTATCTATAATCAATCAATCCACAAGTGCCATTTATGGTTGTCTATAATCAATCAATCTGGCAATGCCATTTAGATTTGACGTAGCTTGGTTACATTCTAATATCCATAGGATTGATTCTAGCCATCCCTAAACCATTCCTACAATATGTGTTATGCTCCAAACATCCGAAATAGAACTAAAAACCAAGTTAGGGCTTCATCAATCGTACAAACATACTTTGGGTACGTTCATCCAGTGAAGTCGCATTGGTTTGAATGTTGCTTGGCCTTTTGCCAACTATTTTGTTGTTCTCAAAGAGAGAGAGAGATTCAATAATGTTTTAAATATCCTTTTCGCATGGTATCAAATAATCCTTTTGTTTTTTCTTGTCTATTGTCTATGTGAAGGTAAGGGGAGAGATCTAATAATTATTAAGAGCCTTTTGGCATGATGTCAAGTTATACTTATGTCTTTTACTTTTTGTGTGTTGTCTATGTGAAGATGGGTTGTTCTAATGAATTGATAGGGAATAACATCAGCGAATCTTAGTTGGTCAAAATTAAGGTAATCCTCATATATGTACTTCTGTAGTGTATTTAGTTTTCATTCCTAGTTTTTCTTCATCTTTCATATTCTAAGTAGTTTATATGTATTAGTGGCATTTTCTAATTGGTATTTCCTTCTGCCCTTTGCGTGTTATATCTAGACACTTGAATGAGTAAAAAATTAACTTGAATGATAAAAATGCCTATCTTGACAAATTTGTTGCAAACAAGATATATAATAGTCTAGCAGAGAATCTATTCATGCATAAGGTTTTGTTCTAGTTGCAGTTGAATTTTGATAACATAGTCACATATAAATAAAACATTACAAGCAGCAGTTGTCAGCATACTTCCTCGCAGGTTCAACTCCTGCTTTTTCCTCTGATAGTTAGAAACCTTACCAACAATAGTAATGGTAATAAAATGAGAGAAGAGAAAATGGTTCCTCACCCAACATTTATTGGATTAATAGTTTTTAATTTCAATTGGTACAGAGGACATTCTAGCTAGCCTAACAGCTCCCAAACCGTACGACCTTCAAGCGTTTGGAGTCATCACTTTTAGCTACATATGGGATGAAAATGTTGGAAAATTTGTACTTAATCTACGAGCTGCAAGAATTGGTTTGCATGTTCTCTGGTTTGGAATTTTGTTGGTCCCAATCTCCTTCGTTATTCTTATGAAATAATTTCCTTATTATCCAAGCTTGTGCTTTTCAAATATATGTATCAAAGCAAGTTGACTTGCTAGTTCTATCTTTTACCAAAATTAGTACTACATAAAAGCAAGATAATTCTCCAATTCATATTTTTCCGAAATTGATTGTACAAATTGTTTTCAATGCGTAAATTACTGCATATTCTATATAGTGTTGAATATTCTTATCTACAGCTATATTCTGGTTTCTTATTTAACAACTAGAATGGACCTATCTTAATCCCACTCTCAACTTATCAATCATTGAGAGGGATTAACATAGTTATGTAGCATATTTTAATGGATTTTTTCTTGTATTTATGCCTTTATTTATAGACTTGTTGCCAAGATTGGTAACCAAGCAACGAAGAACTTTCTTTCATTGTCTCATTATGAGTGCCAACCTATGTGAAATATGGGTGAACTAACAGTGTGACTTAAAGTAAGTAATGATGATAGTTGTCACTAAATGGTTCTTACACTGGTTGAATGTTTCCAATGAAGCTAATGTTCTTACAAATTAATGTTTACTAATTTTATGCCTTAACACATTGATGTTCTCTGTCATGAAGGGTCAAAATGGAAACTAGCATTTTTCTTTGAGCAATTGTCAAGTTGTGTGGTAGTTTACTCTGAATTTTGTAGACCAAATTCCAAGTAAGGAACAATGGTTATTTTTCAAAGAATGTGGGCCAAAATACATAAATCCTTTTAGGCCTCAAAGAACCATTGATTTTGACGATGACCTTGTTTTCTTGTTGATGATTTGGGCCAAAATAAAAATATAATTCAATCCAAAATCTGATTACTACAGAGACTTGAATTGTGAGATCCATTCTTATCTAGGAAACAAGATTCATCAATGTTTTACTCACGTTGTCCATGAAACAGGGGAAAAAAATTTTGTCATAACTAATGACCAAAGAGAAGAAATTAAATAGTCTTGAAAGTTACAACCAGTTCCTATGTGTTTCAAATTATCCTTTAAAACACATTCAAAGATCATTAACTCTAAAAACTTAGAATTGAAAATTCTGCATGGATAACCCCTTCCAAGAGTGCTTAAAATATGGACTGTGTTTAATTCATTTCATATCCTCATCTCAATCATCAACTTCCCCCACAGTACTTTAGCAACTCCTCTTTGTTGTGGAGGAACTTACAAAGGTATTCGAAGTCAATAATTGAGGTTCACATAACATTGGGTTTCTCAGGTGGTCTAGTGTCCTGGCCTCTTGTGGTTTTTTATGGATAATTTTCATTACAAAGGCCACATTTTTCCTCTGTTTTGCAGCTTTTAGCTTCTGGTTTGTTATATAGAATGAAATTACCTCAACTTATTGCTTCTCTTAACATGCACTGCTTCACCATTTTCAAATTATACAACATTCATTTCTACCAATGCCTCTTCTCTTATCACTGGTGTTGATAGTCATCTTATAGGTGGGGTTTTCTCTTTATCTGAGGCTATGACCGAGTTTAGGGTACATTATAATTGATTTTTTAACAAAGACAAAACAACTAAACTATTTTAGATATATACAGGTCCCTGAATATTTTAAATAGGTCACTATGCTTTTACATAGATGTCAAATGAATAGTGTCAAAAGTTATGTTCTGTGTTTGTATTTAACAAGTGTTTTTTGTTATATAGGATGTAAAGTCTACAACTAAAATGGAGTCCTTGCATAGGATAGTGTTTGAAGGATAAAATGCTACAACAATTCTTTTACCATGTTTGGAAAAAAAATATCATGAACAACAGAGAAAACTTGCCTGGGTAGAATAGTTTAGGACATGGTGTTTTCAGAGAACTTCTAAATGTTATGCATGAAACAAAATGATGAAATCAATTCTATAAATTAGTTTAAGGAAAGAGTTTTAAGTTGAGGAATTTCTTTTCGACAGTTGCAAGATGGGAGAAGACTATTCTAAATAAATGGACATAGAAGTTTTACAATCAATGTGGCTAGAAAAGTTAAAAAAATAAATAGATAAGAAGTTCAATATTGACCAACCTGGTTTAGACCAAGATATGTTGGAAGAGGTTTCAATAGTGCAGGATCTAGTCAATCTCTAACCATATAAATATCATCATTATATGCAAATGTATCATTCTAGTCAACTCATTGCCACAATTATACTAACAAAATACTCATCTGAGCAAATACTCATCTCATTGCTCAGCGCAAATTTTAGTTACTAATTTCTTTCTTGGTCTTCGAATTAACATTATCTGTAACTGGCCAACCCACTCAACCATCCAGCTCCCTCCCTTGCTCCCCGCTTAAGGCAGGGACTAGATGCCATGTAACCAATCTTGTTTGATATCAAGTCAAACATTATATATACTTATTTGATATCAAATCAAACTTGAGAAATCATTAGCAAAATAAATAATTATTTAATATAAATTCAATGGAATTTTCCAAACTTAAAAAATGAGAATACAGAGTGGCTACAATTTTCATTTGAGAATGAAAAGAGCTTTTACTACTATGCAATGCATTACTTACTTGACTCGGAGTTTTAAAAAGATGATGGAATATTTAATCTCTTCGATATTTGTACTGTTTATAAAATAAAAAATTTATGTAATTTTATTTTAAGTACGGGTCTAATATGAGTTGAGAAGGATAAAATTTCTTCACGTGTAAACTTTTTTAAAAAGTAAAATATAATGTGTTATTTTCCTTTGTTTAATATGTACATAATTTTTTTTAAATGATATATAATATACACGTAATTGGCATTAAAATATTTTACACAACATGGACATCGAAGAAAATTAAAAAGATTTTTTTATTATTAATATATTTTTAAGTGTATGTCAATATCAATTCGTATTAAAATATTTTATTGATAACTCACATTGAATATTTTTATATAAACAATATTACAATATTTTATTTTAACAATTCTTTTTCTATATATAAATATATATGAAGTTGATATTGACATAAATTAGTTAACATAGAGCTTCAAATAGTTTATTTGAAAAGAGATTTAAATGGAAAAAATAAATTACCATTAGTGCTTCCATCCCAGGTAAGAGTTTCATCCTATTTTGATAGGGAAATACCATTCTGACACAATTGAAGATGATATCTCTCCCATTCAAGCACCAAATCAAGGGGATATCTAACTCGTACTCATGCCGCCAGTAGGTGGTAGAGAATCCAGAGTCCAATGGCTAGCCGATGTCAGCAAGGAAAAAGAAACCTCATCCCCGTAAAAAGTGTATCAAGGGAGGCTAAAGAAAGTGGGCTCCCTCCAATCCCAAAATGGCATCACACATCAATAGGTCTAAGGCAAGGTTGTGTGCTCTTTCCTATCCTCTTCATCTTGGTTATGGATGGGTTGAGCAGAGAAATATTAGAAGCTAAATTGGCAAGTCGCATATCTAGCTACAGGGTTATCAGAAAATGTGAAGACTCTTCAAAAGAGCTTCATATTTAATTACTAAATATAATTATTTATAGATACATGTGAAGGAGAATCAATAATTATTTTTGCCAATCTCCGCCGACTTGAACTGATGTCTTACCGACTCTTGTAGAGTCACATTAAACTTACTCACGTGATTCCTACAGAGTCACATTAAACTTACTGACATATGCACATTGAGTGGCGTTGTTTGCACAGTCATGATTAATGTTCTAACACTTCCCTTTAATCACGATGATCTAAATTTTAACTTGCCTATTGGTCTAAGTCTCAGCTAGGATTACAACAAAACATTTCATTTTTTCCTTCTTGCTAAAGGGTCCATGCTTGTTCATTTGCTAGTGCAGTTTCATCTTCACCTTTCTAGCTTTCCTTATAAAATTCCTCTGCTCCTTGCTTACATATTTAAGATCAACGACCTTTTCCAAATTTGGATGCAATGCAAGATCCTGAACAAGGTAATCTAATTCATGTTCTCCCCACTTTCCATGGGGAGCCACCAAGATGCACTCATCTTCAAACATGAGTGGCCTCTGAACAATATCCATGGTTGTATCCTCCACTATCGCAGAAATCTTAGAAGCGGATCCAATCACATTACTAGCAATTGGGTTCACGGACAAGCGAGTTTTTCTCTCATATGGAATGGACTCTAGCTCTAGATATTTATGATAATCAATAAAGTCATTCTATTGATCTAATAGTTCTTGTGACTCAAAAACATTGCCTGAATAAGAAATATTACCAGGACCAAAAATACTTCTAAATGGGCCCTCTAAAAATGCATCAAAAAGATCAGTATCCAACATTATCCCACTCATTACCCTCCAATCCGATAGATGACCTATGAAACTCTCCACACAGGGTGGTTGCCACTTCTTTATGTAACTCCTATGCTCCTCCACGCGTCTTCCAACAGGAGTTGACCACACAAATCACAGGTAAACCCTCAGCTTAATCTTCAATGCATAGTAGAACAGCTACTACGCACCACAACTCCTCAGAATGCCACACCAACATTCACATGCTTCAGCCTTGTCTCCAATGCAGAATCAACAAGATGGAAATCTCCACACATCAGTCGATCTTCTCACACTCTTCATCACATGACTTCTTTTAACACGCTCTTTGCCAACTCCCTTGTTGCTTTAGGCACAACGAGACAATGACGCAACTCTTCAACAACTAACAATCGACTCTCAGTGATGATGCTCTCCAACAACACCAAACAGCAAGTGGGCACTCAATCTCTTGATTTAATGCCTGATGCTCACCAAGAAATGGTGATTTAACGCACTAGTACCATGCGCCTAGCCACTTCACACGATCGTCTCTCCCCTTTCTCCATGCACAACGAATATTGCAAAACTTCTGTGTGGCAAATACAACATCACACCACAAGGCTAGCATAACTCCAATAGCAATAAATCAGAACCTACAGTTGCATGTTTGATCCGCAGCATGCTCTCACGCTATTCACAACGAAGCAGCAAGGCAAGGCTTAATGCCTCCTCAGGCCAATGCTCTTCACACACAACTTCTTTGAGGATAGTATGTCATTCACAACAGCACAGCAAGGCAAGGCTTAATGCCTTCTCAAGCCAATGCTCTTCAAAAATAGTTTCTTTCACGTCCTCAAGCTTACACATAAGTCAACCGCACTCTTTTTCTCTAGACTGTGCGACTCTCCACACATAGTGGCACAAGACAAGAACTTTTGACTATTCCTCTTTCCCATAGCAGCAAGAGGTCGCGCTCTCTACACAGCAGGCAACTTCACATTATAGGCTACTTCAAGGAACTTCACTTTACAGGTTGCTTCAGTCACCAGGGAACACACTTTACTCTCACTGAACACACCTTTCATGCATAGCAGGAGCCACACCGCTCCACCTCACCTCACATCCAGCTCTGTGACCTCACAGCTCACCTGAGCTCTAATACCAAGACAGAAACATCAAAGACTCTCTGGAAGAGCTTATATTTCATTACTAAATATAATTATTTATAGATACATTTGAAAGAGAATCAATAATGATTTTCGCCGATCTCTGCCGAATTGAACTGATGTCTTACCAACTCCTGTAGAGTCACATTAAACATACTGACGTGATTCCTGCAGAGTCACATTAAACTTATTAATGTATGAATAGTGGGCGGTGCCGTTTGCGTTGTCATGATTAATGTTCTAACAGGTCACATCTAACCGGCATCCTTCACATTCATTATTTCTGGATGATGGCCTTTGCATGGGACTATCGAGGATGGTTGAATGGAACTATTTTCATATAATCTTTAAGAAGTTTGGGAATGCCTCTTATCTTTTCATTAATAAAGAGAAATCAGAGCTTACTACGAACTACCCAGAGGATGAAGAATCAAACAGATTTCTGATCTATTTGGGATTAGAATAAAGCCATTGACAAATGGCTTCAAGTACTTGGGTTTCTACTTAAATCCCTGTAATTATGTGGAAGGGGATTGGTTATGAATCATTAGGAAAATTAAAAGGAAACTGACCTTATGGGAGAACAAATGGTTATCACTAGGCAGAAAGATGGTCATGACTATGGATGTTTTCCAAGGAATTTTTGTCTATTAGATGAATCTCTTTCTCCTTCCTATTTAAGTGATCAAGAAGATTGATTTTATACTTTATAAATTCATATGGGTAGGGGTTGTAAATAAATAAAAAATCCACCTTTCTAAGATCTCTATAATCTGTAGATCAAAAGATTTTGGAGGCTGGGGTATTAGGGATATTAAGCTCTTCAATATGGCAGTGCTAACTAAGAATTTATGGAGGGCCTTCAAGGGGGTTGGAATTTTCCATAGAATCATCTCAAATAAATACCTCAATAATGCTAATATGGAGGCTTGGGTAAAAGTTGGGGCGTCGGTGGAGAAAAGGGCTTCTTTTATTTGGCATAGCCTAATGAAAGCTAGGTCATGGTTCTACAACAACCTTAAGTCGAAGGTTGGTTGTGGAAATAAACCATACATCTGTCGAGAAAAATTCCCCAGTATTCGCTGAGGGATATGTCTCTTCAGAGAATATGATCAATCCTGTCGTCACATATCCTTCTTCTGTTAATTTTGAATCTATGTGGAAGGACTTCAAATGGAGGCCAAGACTCTTGTGGCCAACTTTTCGACCTATGTATTGCAAACAAAATTGTGCAACCTTGGATGTAGGGACTAAATTTGAAGGAAGGGGTTATAACTTAATTTGAATGGTTAATTTTATTTTAGAGAAGTTTGTTTTGTTTTATTTTTTATTTTATTTTCAAACAATGAGGAAAACTTGTCATAAATTAGTTGTGAAACTAGTGACGAGGACAATTATCTTTGGTTGTTCTTCCCTAGTGTAGGTTGAATCATTGTTATTCAAGGAAAACCTAGCCACTTGAAATGACCAGTTGGTGTTCCATAAGGGGGCACGTTGTTAGTCTTGCGAGATACCTCTAGGTCTTGGTCATTAACCTATTTCCTTAGGTTCAAGGAAGATGAGCTTTTAGCATAGCAATGCAATTTTAGGGCATACTCCAATCCCTATTTTAGACAACTTAAAATAGATTATATTTTCTATTTGAAAATGGAGAATAAATTCAAAATTTTATATGCATTTTATACATTGTTTTTCTTACATTTGGTAATAATTATGTCGTGAAGTATTATGTAAATTATGCAATTCAAGGTTCAAGTGCTAGTGCACCAACAAAAAAAACACATTATTTTTTCTTATTGTGTTAAATTTTATCTATAAATTGTAACTTTAATAGCTTATCCATGGATATTATATTTTATAAAGGAACCATATGAAGGAAATTTAAGAGGAATGTTTACTTATTTTTTCTATAGAAATCATAAAGGAAAAATTGAATTGGACTATTTATTTATAGCTTATATAGAAATAAAATAAAGAGAATTTAATAGGACTATTTACTTTTTAAAAACTATTAACAACATAAATTAGGCAATATAATCTACAATAATCTTTTGCCATAAAAATTATAGGTCTAATCATTAATGCACATGTGCATTATGAAAAAAACACTATAACCAAAAAAGAAAAACACAAATAACATTAATGTTTGTTAACAAAAATGATTGCTTAAATTTAACAGTGTTTATTTCACATTGAATTTTTAATAAGAAGGAAGTAAACCTACATTAAATCAAGTTTGTGCTCTAATGCCCATTGTAATGTCTTGAAATTAACTAGGTATAAGGAAGACATGCAAGTAATATTAATAAATCCAAGCAACTAAAGCAACTTTAATAAAGGAAAACAAGTGCAATAGACAATAAGACAATCCAAGTAGACCTATGGAAGATTTGTAAATCTTAACAACAAGAAGATGGAGAGCCAATTCAAATTGGAATTGTTTCTCTTCTATGAATAACAAGAAGATTCACTACAACCAAATCTTTTGATATTCACTTCCTAATACTAAGATGTAATTTCAATATATAAGAATACATACATGAACAAAATCCATAATAATAAAATTGTATGGTATAAAAATAATAATATTCCTTTTTTTAAATCATTATGGAAAAATTCGTTAAATTTTTATTTTATTTTTTATATTATAGAAATAATTAATAAAAATTATCTAAAAAAATGGAAAATAATTTTTATTGGAATTTTTCATTATTTTTACGGGCAAAAATGAATTTATTTTAAATTTGACCATTATTTTTTTTATTTTAATTTTTTATAATGAGCTCGAAAGCTCTCGAAAGAAAATAAAAACTTCAGTTTTGAGCCCGACTTTGATGGGTTAAAAGAGAGATAGAAGTGGAACCATGAACCCAATTTCCATGTGTAGTAGAGATACGTGCACATAAACTATATATTACGTATTAAATATATAAAATATGTTTATATATTATGTATTGAATGTGTACCATTTATATATGGGCTTAATGGTTAACAATATATATTTTTTGGTAAAATATTTAAAATATAACGCAATAGTATATAAAATTACATTTAATGATAAAAAATATTTAATATCAATTCTAAATATATATAAAGTGAATATTCTTTTTTAATTTATTTATTTTCATATTATTTAAATTTATATTTGGCATTCCACAAAAATACAAATTAATTTATTAAAATTTGAGATGTAATTATTTGACATATAATTAGAAGTAACATAATAACTCTTCCTAAACCATGGTTTGAGTAATTGTGTATATTTTTATTGATAATAATTTTTCTGCAATTTGAACTTAGAACTTAGGATAATTATTATTTGAGGGTGTTCAAATAAGTATTCAATTTCGGATTAATTTTTCAATAATGTATAATCACTTATTTGTTAAAGAGTTTAGACTTCTGTGATCCATACTTTGATTGTGAGAATAATTTAGGCAAAATCACATAGAGAATCATTTGTCGAGGCTCGAAACAACTAGTGTGATTCATCCTGAGGACAAGTTGAGGAACAAATTCTAAACAACTAGTGTGGTTCATCTTGAGGACAAGTTGAGGAACAAATATGAGCGATCAGTTAAATAGGACATGCAGGTCCTTCAACGATTATATCTAATCGAGCAATAGTTAAAAAGACTCTTAACGACTAGATTAGACCAGGGTCAGGGTTTAATAAATAAATTAACAATTATATCTAATCGAGCAATAGTTAAAAAGACTCTTAACGACTCGATTAGACCAGGGTTTAATAAATAAATTCTTTAAATAATATTATAATTTTTCCTATGGTAAATCATATTTAAGAGCACCACTAATTTAATTATATCAACTTATTATCACAATTATAATTTATCTCAACATAAATGTTATTAAACTAATAGGAAAATTTATTTTTCTAACTTATTATATTTTATTTATATTTATTTTATTCACAATGACAAAATTATCATATTTATTTCTTAATAATTAATACAATAGTCAATTTATGAATATTACCTTAAGTAAAAGTAATATTATTCATCTTAACCTCGGTTAATAGTAATATATTATACACAAATATAATCTTAATTAATAATATTAGCCACGGTATTTAACTAATTGTAAATTTAATAATAAAGAATAATCATTACTACTGCTCACTAATTGAATATCGTCCTTGATGATACTCAATATATAACAAGAGACTAATTATTAAATCATAGTAATATTATACTAAAATAATAGTATTGGTACTAGGGTAAAATAATCTAATCGACTATTAACTAAATAAAATGATATTATAATTACAAAACTATGTTACCAAAGGAAAACAGTGGACAACTAAACAAATAGAGAGGGGCAAGGCAAGGAAAAAACAAAGAAGAGGCTAAAACAAAAGTGCTAGGACCCAACAACTACTAATCTTCCAGCCGTCATCCCTATTAAGATTCAAAGGTCTTTTCTGGATCTCAAGGGCTTCCCTAAATTTATGATGGTGAAACTATGCAACTCTTGCCATAATTTGGGCCTCTTCCATACAGACATGATGTTTAGTTTTTTTGACATGCTCTGCAAGGGCTGAGAACTTAGCCCTTCTATGCTTCAAGTTTGTTGAGTGCTTACTAATCCTCTGATTAATAGAACTGTCAGTTTCACCAATGTATGGGGCCCACAGGAGCATAGAATAACATAGACACCTTTCATGTCTTTAGGGTCAACAAGATCTTTCACAGATCGAAAAAAACTACAAATAGTTCGGATTTATTTATTAAACATCAAATATAAAAAAATTCGAATTTGGCCATGTCACAATCAATGTAAAAGGTGGGCCCATTGGAGTTTTTAAGTCAAATCAATGGTTTCGAGAACTTTGATGCATGCAATAAAAGGTTAAAGAGAATTGACGAGAAGATTTGTTCGCATTGAAGTGAAACGATATAAGTTTTGCAAGGTGAAAGTTCAACGTATAATGAAAAAGTGTATTTGAGAATTTTGGCTTGGGGTATTATTGAGTGTAAGTGTCATTAAGATATTCAAATCTTGCATATAATTAGAGAAATTATGAGATTTTAAATAGATTTTTTTAAGGATTATTATAAAATAATAGTGGAAATATTAAAATAAGATTAGATTATATAATTAAATTTTAAAGGGAAAAAAGAAAAAAACTATTTTTTCAACTTATATTTCCAACTATCCCCTAATGATTTTGGTCAAAATTATTTTGAGTGAAACCGTATTTTTTTTAAATGTATTTCTCAATTTTTATGTAGCAAGGTCTGTCTAAAGCATATAACGTAGGTACTCCTTGTATGAGGAATTAAAGTGGGGGATAAGTTGAAAATATGAGCTAAAAAGAGGGTTTTTTTTTTCTTTTTTCTTTTTTTCACTCAAAAATGGTGAATTCCTCTCCATAATCATTTTGAATCTTATTGGTTCTTATAAAGTTGATTTTAGTTGTACATTTTTGTTTTGAGGCTCATTTTTTACTTCAAAATTTATCTAATGGTTAGAGAAGACACTTAAAAGCAGGGTTCTAGTCTTAGGTCATGAAGAGCCAAGGGTTGAGCACTTAGTGCTAAAGGAAAACTAACAAGGGCATTCAAGATTTGCTAGTTGTAATGTGTAGCTACAAGGGAAAAAAACTAGATGTCGGATATTCAGTTTATCACTACATTAGGAGGTTAAACCTACATTTTATACTATGTCTAGTCACATTAAAAGGTGTGAAAGGAAAATAATTGGGCAAGTGGAAAAAAAAAGGGGCTTAAGTACTCTTGCACCATTAATTTACACTTATAAATATCTTAAGGGAGTATTTAACACAGAGTATGCATTAGAGAAGGAGATGAGCATAATCAGTGTAAAATGTGTAGTGATCATGTAGTGTAGTGATTAAAAATAAGTGAATCATAAAATATGCAAAGATAAAATTATTTATGACAGTATTATGTGTGAATAGAGTATAACAGTAAAAAAGACTTCATAATTTAAATGAGCAGAAATTCCATAGTTCAATGCCATTTCCATAGTTCAATGCCATGCCATTTCCATAGTTCAATGCCATCTATTGATGCACATAGTAAATAAAAGGCCTAAAGCTATTAAAGAAAATGAAAACATTTAAACAGTCAACTCACTATGTGTATGAAAATGACAGTAAGCTGAAGGAAGATTGCAGAAATTACTTATCTATGAGAGTATTATGGGTGAACATAGTGCAACATATTGATTTGGTCAAAGGAACTTCATGATTTAAACGAGCAGAAATTCTATGGGTCAATGCCATATATTGATGCACATAGTAAATAAAGGGCCAAAAGCTATTAAAGAAAATGAAAACCCTTGAAGAGTCAACTCACTATGTGTTTATGAAAAAGAGAGTAAGTTTGAAGGAAGAATGTGGAACTTAAGCCGATTGTCCAAGTATAGGTGGTGAACTTATAAGAAATATAAGAAAATCAATGTGGGGAAGAGAAAAGAATGAAAAAACCATGTGCGAAGAGAAAAGAATGCCGATGGAGTTTTAAAAAGATGATAGAACAGTCAATCTCTTCGAAAAGGTTTTTATGGAGTAAAAATGATTTTTGTTTTATGTGAAAAATTAAAATTTAACTTGAAGTATTTTAATGTTATTGGGTGTTTAAGTGTATATCTTCATAAAATTAATATAATATTCAAATAATTGTATTTATAATAATATAATGTCATTCAAATGAAAATTAATAATTAAAATTAAAATAATATATAGAATTTATTAAAATTAAGAAATTAAATATTACATAGATTTTATAGGTTATTATAGTGTAATCTAATATACATATCACAATAATTAAATTTGAATATGATATAAAAAATTAATAAATTTAATTAATAAATATGTAATAAAAATTAATATTTTTTGTATTATTTAATTTATAATAAAATATGTTTCTTATATCATTAAACTAATAATTTATTTTATATATATTATTTTTCAAATTTACATTTAATTTAATTAATAAACTTATAAAAAAATCAATATTTACTTTTTTAATTGATAAGTGGGTGAATCTTGAAAATCGCATTTACCTTGTGGCTAAGAGGTTGTGACTCAGGGGCATCTAAGCAGTCAAAATCACTTAGGGATCGCACGCGGTGTAAGCGTTTATCCTGTGGTTAAGAGGTCGTGGCTCAGGGGCATCTAAGCCGTCAAAGTCACCTAGGGATCGCACCCGGTGTAAGCGTTTACCGTGTGGCTAAGAGGCCGTGACTCAGGGGCATCTAAGCCGTCAAAGTCACCCAGGGATCGCACCCGGTGTAAACCGAAACCATGCTGGATTTTTGGTATGGACGAGACTAAAACTGGTGACCTTTGCTTATGGAGTGTATTAACAGCGCGCTCCTTCACCGACTGTTCTAAATATCTTTGATATGGAAAAAAAAATCATATACAATGAGTTTCTTATTTTTAAATTATCTATCTATTTATTTTTTTATATATCATTAATTCTAACATATCACTATAAAAATTTAATTAAAATTATTAAAATATTTGAATTTTTACAAAATTTAAAATTTAAAATATTTTCTATATATATTTTTATAGAGAAATGTTGAAATTATATAAAATAATAGATAATTAAGTAAACACCTTCTAATTCATTTAATTATCTTATTATATTTTTATAATTTCACATTTTTATATATAGTAAGTTTATTATTATTATTATTATTATATTATATAAACTTTTTTTTTTCTTTTTAATTTATTATTTTACACTGCTTATTTGGACATATGATTGTGGAATTTAGAATTTAGTTGAAATAATATATGTTGAAAATGAATTATTTGATATAAAACAATTTTTATTAAAAAATTATTTAAAATTATTTTATTAAAAATTTATTTAATAAAAATATTTATTTCAAGTTTAATAAAATATTTTTATTCTTTTAATATTTGTTAATAAATTTATTTTTCAAATATCTTAAACTTTAAGATAAAAATATCTTTACTTTTACTTTTAAATTAATAAACAAAATTGCATCATACTTTACTTTTTGCAACTTCAACTTCTCCATATCAGTCACTTAAAAATTCTAATCATGTTATAAAAGTAACATTTCATTCCTTACTTCTTATTATTATTATTATTAGTTTTGTAAGTAACATTTCATTCATTACTTCTTACTATTATTAGTTTTGTTGTTATTGACTTATTTAACAATATTTCATACTTATCCAAAAAAAATATTTAATTTTATTATATATAAATAAAAATATTAATATTATTAATAATTAAACTTTTTATATTTTAAAAATAAAATCATAAACATATTTTTTTATATTAGCTATTCTTTTTTTACATATCTAAAATTGGACTTTTTTATTTTAACAATAAATTTTAAAATTAAATTATATTTTTAATTAAGAATTTAATCATCAAAATAATTTATAAATTAATCTTGTATCTTAAAATTTATTTAAAATTATTGGAGAGCAAGATGGAGACGGCTAGGGTTTCTGAACCAGGTTTTCATGCCGCCGCCGCTCTGCACACCAGAGATGGGGGCTACGCAGGATGCCCCCATAGAAAACTAACAACTGCGCGCCTTCTCTTCCTGCATCAGGCTAATTCTAAATGGCTGAATCATGCAACTATGCATTGCTTAGACTTCATAATGATACTAGCGCCGGACGCCATGGATCACAGGACCAGAGAACTTATCTCTCGAATCGCTGCTCGACTCGTCCATTCAGGGCATTCACAGTTGCAGAATGAAGGAGTACTCGAGAGCATCGACAGCAGATCGGAAGGTGGGGTGTCTGGATTCAAGGTGGCTATCCTCGGAGCAGTAGGCGGTACCGGACAACCCCTTTCCATGCTCATCCGGGGTTACTCAGTCTATTTCGCTAACCCAGTAGCGACAGAAGAGGCAGGCTCACTGAGGGTATCCGAAGAAGCATTTTCGGGGAAGCTGGAGATATGTCAAGCCGATCTCATGGATTATCGCAGCATTTTCGGCAGCATCAATGGCTGCTCCGGAGCCTTCCACGGCCCTGCGCCCTGTGATCATCTGGATGGATTACAGGAGTATCCGATTTGTGCGGCATATGGTGGCTCAACGAAACGCAGTTCTAGCTTCAGATTTGACAAAGATCTGCCAGATCTGGCCACCCAGAAGGTAGAAAAGACCATGCGCTGGCCAGATCCAGAGATTTGCATGCGATCAAGAACCTCATCTAACTTCTTTCAGATCCAAATTTCTCAGCCTTCAGGCAGAACCATCATGCAATGGGTCAGCCCTTCAGATCTAGTGCAGGAATTCAAACTGAATCTAGAATGCAGAATGGGGATCCCATCAAACCTTCTGCGACTTCTCTTTCAAGGTAAACAACTTGAAGACCCTCTTTCCCTCTCTTATTACAGCATTTCCAGGAACAGCTTGGTGGTGGAGAACCTTCGTTTGAGAGGAGGTGCAGCGGGACAATCTTCCACTTCTCGACCTTTCTCTTACAAAGACGCAGTTCACTCTAAGAACCCCAAACCCCCGGAAGCCCTTAAATCTAAGGCCTTCTTGGTTGACAAGATTGAAGAAGTTCCCTCTGTGGAACTCATAAATGAAGATCTGGCTTCCCAACATCAAGATTTTGCAGAAAGAGCCATCATTTGCAGATTTAATGGATTATGGCCGTGATCTCAGGATCTCTATGCATGGATCCATGCAAACTGGACACATCACTGTAAGATCTTTTTTTGTTCGAAAGGTTATTTCATTGTTCTATTTGATAACTCTAAGCATTATGAAGAGGCCTTAGCAGAGGGCCCTTGGTTCACGGGAAACGCAGGGCTATTTTTGACTCCTTGGTTCCCAGATTTTGATCCAGCCACTGCAGTCATTACCAAGACACCAGTATGGATTCGGCTTCCAAATTTACCTCCCACCTATGGAGTACTTGAGTCTTCAGAGCTATAGGAGACACCTTGGGCAGCTTCATCCGTGGAGATTTATGGCGGGAATCCAAAGGTCTCTACTCATATGAAAGAATATGTGCGGAGTTAGATCTAAGTAAAGGTCTTCCAAAACAAATCAATCTCGAGATAAACGACTTTGTCTCAACCCAGACACTGGATTACGAGAATATAGCTTTTCGATGCCGCCACTGCCACCAATCTGGGCATTTGCAGAATACATGCCCATTTCGTCCGGCAAAGAAGAACAAGGCCAACGTCTCCAAGCCAAAATCCAAACGATGGGCTCCATGCTCTCCTCCTCCATTCGCGGATTCTAACTCCTCCAGCTCTGAAGATGAAGATATCGATGAAGAATTGAATCAGGCCCCTCATTTCGTGGCCCCTTCCACCAACGGTCTGGCGCCTTCTTCCGACTCAGCCATTGCTCAGAAACATGCACATTTGCCCTCCTCCTCAGATTCTGAAAAGGAGGGCTCCCCTGTGGAGGACCCCAATCTTCAAGTTGTAATCGCTCATCCACCCCAAAATGGTTGGGTTGAAGTTAAAAAAAGGAAAGGGAAAAAGCTTCATGTGGAAGCCTCTACCCTGTCAGGGTAGCTTTCAACACTCCTTAAGCTGCCAATGCTTTGTTGTAGCTCCTTGCTTGCTTAACTCCTTCTCCGGAATCGAGGTTGATAGTCCTATCATTTCTGGTTGCCGATCTCCTGCATCTCTGGAATGTAACCTCTTGTACAATATTTTTGCTTAATAAAATTAGTCTTTAACCAGAAAAAAATAAAAATAAAAATAAAAATAAAAATAAATAAAAAAATTAATTTAAAATATTTATTAAAAATATTAAAAAAAAATTATTGGATGATAAAATTTGTTGAAAACTAATACATGTCAAGTGAGAAACATTTCACCCTTCAACACTCCTCATAAAACCTCACCAAACTAGAAGAGGTCCACAACTTGTAAATTGTTGTATTTTTTTGTTAATATTAATTTTAAATATTCTTAAATGTTAAGAGCGAAGATACACAACTTTTTTATTGTGATTTTTGAACTTTTCAGGATACACAACTTTTTAATTATGATTTTTGAACGTATCAATTAATTAGAATAGCAAATGGAATTTGAAATGCATAGTATAATTAGTATATAAGCATTGGATTTAGTAGAGGGGAAATAAAGGGCAAAGAAATTCTTATTCAACTCAGTTATACTTATAATTGTAATGTTCATAACTGATGAAATTTACGAGGTCATAAAATATTAATTTTAAAATTAATGAGATCATACGTTAATAAATTTGTACTTTATGAGGTAATATGGATTTGGATTTTTAATGGGCATATGGAATATGCTTAGAGTGACTTGAACATGTGGTTTTATGTCTATTTTTTTAAATTATTCAGTAAATATATTGATTGATCAATGTTTTCTAAATATGGTATATTATTAACATCATGATAAACTACATTTAATTTATTCATTTTTTAAATTTGATTTATGACAATGAAAAAATTGTGTGGAATTTTTTAATTATCTTTCTTTATAGTAGCTAGTTTTATAAGGTTTTACTATCAAATTA
>APFE031729647.1:33545-115970 GCA_000404065.3 Pinus taeda | reverse complement strand
AATTTTATTAATTATTTTATTAATTTAATTCAAAATTAATTTATTAACTTTATTAATTAAGTTGAAATTAAGTAAATATAAAGATATAAATATATTGTAGTAATTTAATTTAATTAAATCAATTAAGTTGAATCATAAAGATATTAGATTAATTTAATTTAATTTAATTAATTAGATTAAAATCAAATTAATTAAGAATAATTAACAATTTATTTCCTAATAATCAAGAAATAATTAATGAATAAAATTTAATCTAACTAATATGAATTAAACTAAAATAAATTGAAATAATTAAATAATTAATTAATTGAATTTCTTAAAATCAAGTGTCGGCCTTTTATAAAAATTAGGGTTCTTGGTTTATTTATATCCAGGTTCTTGTCTTCTTCTCTCAACAATCGCTTATTCATTTCCATCTTTCAAATTTGTCCTGATGATGGACCCCCTTTGGGGTTTGAAACGTCGACTCAATGAACAAGAGACTGTGGACAATCCGGATCATACAACTTCATAAATCACATTTTGAACTTTGGTCTTCTTGTCCAATCTAACTGTTCCTTTGCCATTGATGGGAACTATTGCATCATTTCTAAAACTAACAATGCCTTTTCAGTACCCTTTTAGCTACAATAATTTGTTTTTATCATCATCATGTGCTTGGAGAAACCACTTTTAATAAGCCATTTCTCATGCTAATCATGAGCTATCAAAGAAAGCTCACTATTTTCATCATTTTTCTTCCATATTTTCTCAACTTTGGCTGATTAGATTTCTCCTAAGTGTGATGTATGAAGGAGTTTAGAAAGATAGAACTCACTAGCTTTGTGACCAAAACTATTGCACTTGAAACACTCTATCTCATTCACTAGTGGAGAAAAATAAGTATTGCAATTAGCATGCAAAACATTTGGTCCTTGAGCTACTCTTGATTAGTCAACATTTCTTCTAGGAAATATCTTCAACCTACAATTTATGGCTTTGTGGCCAAAATTATTATCCGCAAAACAATAACCATAAAATGGTGTAGGATACCTAACTTTTTGTTTCCATGATGGAGGAGTTAAATTTGAGGATCTTTCTTACTTCACTTACTGATTTTCAGCTAATTTAATTTCAACTTCATTCTTTTACACATTCTTTATAGTTGCAACAATATATGTTTGATTTATTTTCCTTTCAAAGCATCTCCATAGCTAGCACTTGGTTGATCTTTGAAATTTTTTATAGGAGACTTGAACCCCAAACTAGTTTTTTCCTCCAGTGACACTTTCATGTTAAGAATATTTTGCAAGGTTTCAAATCACTTCACAAATTTTTGATTTAGACATGCTTTAGTTTCCGCTTTTGATAGATTGGCCCTTAATGTGACAATTTTATTTCCATTCTTCTAACTTATTGGTGAGCACATTTTCTTTAATTTTATATTCTTCCAATTCTCTCTTTAAGAAGATGATGTCTTCGTCATGGGTGTATCCAATAGGAGCTCCTCCAATATTTTGCTTCAAAGACTCATTTTCTTTCTCCAACTCGGCTAGATTATTTTGTTGAACCAAAATTTGTTGCAAGAACTTTTCCTTGAATTTCTCACACTCTTCGAATTGGTTCTTCAAAGAATTATCATTCAAATAAGGTTTATTCTCCTTTAATTTTCATATTTCCTCTTTCAACAACATATTTGTTTTTTCTATATTTTCTTAGCTCATCAAGTGTAGTAGTGAGTTCACATTCATAATCAAACTCTCCATCCTTAAGATCTGATTCATGTTTGGATCAAAAGCCATTAAAAAAAATTCATTGTGCTCTTCTTCTTCTAGTGAATACTTCTCACTACTTTCATATGAAATATCACTTTCTTCTTTGGAGTAGTAACTCCTCCTGTTTTGAGCTTTAGCTTTTCGAAATATCTGAGTTTTATCCTTTCTCTTCATATCCTTCTTCTTTTCTTCCTTTTCACTTCTTTTTTGTGGACATTTTGCAGTAAAATATCCAACTTCTCAATATTTGAAACACTTGAAAGGAATTTTGCATTTATACTTTCGAGAAAATATCTTTAATTTATTGGCAAACTAAGAAAATTCTTCATTAGATTCAATACTAGAATACTCTTCCTCTTCCTTGATTTTCTTTGGAAGTTCCTTGAGCTTTTTGGTAATAGCCTTGACCTTCTTGGAGGCCTTGAATGAAACTTCAATAGATTCATATTTATATTCTACAATGTGCATCTCATAAGTTGTAAGAATTCCGAGAAATTTCTACATAGTAAGAGTGCTCAAATCAAACATATCTTCAACAGAATAAACCTTTGGATTAAATATTGTTGGAAAAGACCTCAAGGTTTTTTGAATAGTGACTTCATCTTCAAAGTTTTCATCTATACTCTTGATTAGATTGGTTATAGCTTCAACCCTTCATGAAATATTCTGCAATAGTTTAATATTATCTCATTTTCAAGCTCTCAAACCTCATCCTATAGGTTTGGAGCTTTGATTTCTTCACTTTCTTATCATCTTTAGAGTTATTCTGAAGTTTTTCCCAAACTTATTTGGCTAATTTACAATGCATGACTTTTATCAGCTCATTCTCACTAAGTGTTGCAATAATAACATTTTTGGCTTTGGCATTCCTTTGAAAAATATTCTTTCCATCAAGGTCTGAAGGAAGAACGTTAAGAATAACATATCTGGTCACCATAGTAGAGAAAACATCAATGCCTAAACTCATGAGATGCCCTTCAATTCTCATCTTCCATAGATTATAGTTCTCACCATAAAAAATTGCAACCTTCACATCATGGCTAGTCATTGTCCCTTCTCAAACTCTCCTTTTAGCAGTCAAGTTGCATCAAAGGAGCCAAATTTTATATAGATGGTTATACAAAATTAATACTGAGAGGGGGGTGAATTAGTATTACAGAAATATAAAAATTATTTCTACAAATAAAACTTATTTAGAAATTCACTTCAGAAATATATAACAATATCATGCACATAAAAAAAAAAAATTAATCATGACAAGTAGATGCTTGGATTTTAGGTGTAAAAACCCCCCTCTAGGGAACAAAACACCAAATTATTTGCTTCTTCTTATTATATATTACCTCAAAATACTCTCATTTACATTACATCAACTAGCCACCACTAACAATGGAGCACCCACCCCTTGGGTAAAATGAGAAATGTTGGCCACAACCAACTTGGAGCACCCAATCCTAAAATAGATAATCAATATACAATTAGCTTGAAGCCCCCACTTCAAGTACAAACAATTCCACAATAAGATAATGAAATTTAGAACTGAAAATATTGTTGCATAAACAAAACTATCATCAAATGAGCATACTCATGCAGCTAAAATTTCACACTCCAAATGAGAGAACAATTCTCCCCACACACTCTCCAAATTGATCTTCAATCTCTACACACAATTCTCAAACATTCGTCATGAATAATTCCTGAAGCATACTGCAATATTTAAACTCTAACCTCACTGTAAAATTCACTAGTTGTGCACTTTTACTTCATGCACACTCAGTCACTCGCACTAATCAAGGAGCAACCAAATGAGCAACCTTTCTCCACGTATTTGTAATATCTGAAATCAATTAATTCTTAAGGTGATGGAGTTCACCCAAAACCTGTTCGCATGCTTCAAATTTCATTCAGCTGGACTTTTTGACCAAATCAAGCCACTTATTCCATTAGCCTTTTGATAATTTCAATTCTGATCACCTTCTAGAGTCTCCACATCTTGTCTCGCACATTTTCTAGAAAATTATTACAATAGACTTCACCAAAAATAAATTAATCCCAAATTAGTGCATGAAATTGAGAGATTTTTTTGTGTTTTTCTTTAGTCACATTGACAAAATTACACAGATATGATCGATCGCTTGCACAACACAACAAGTGAGTGACTAAAAAGTTTTTGTCGCTCACATAATCCATCATCCTAGAGATTGAGGCAAAGAATAGGCTAAAACAAGAAATGTGGCCCTTATACTTGCAACAGAGCATCAACGGATCATCTCAACCTACAAATTATCCTTCAGAGCACATCATAACATCAAGAAACCAATTGCATAACTTAAACAAGACTCCATAGAAATCATCAACTAGACCTCTAGTACACCTGTAGCTTAGCTTCAGATGAGGCCCTATTACCTGATGACACCTCTTCTACAGAACTTCTGAGACTATGAAAACATTTTACAATAGCATGGTAGCCCTCAACAAGTACACAACATACTCAAGATGATACATAGGGACTCATGATAACATAACTTCAACATGTGACATCAATGGAAACACAAACATGCCAACACACTATAATGTTTACCCAACATTTAACTTGGAATACATGTCCCATGGCCTTGGTTTTATTTATATACATGGAAAATCAATTAGGGGCTATTACAAAACCCTCACCTTTCGGGGAACACTATCTCTGGTGTTCTATGACACTTATGACAAGCAAAACATACTTCCTATGGAGATTTATAACACAACTCATTTCAACATTTAGAACATGAAAAACTATTGAAACATGACCACCATACTACTTATTGGACATTTATAGCACAAATTAATTCCAAATAAGTGCGTGAAATCTAGAGATTTTTTTGTTTTTCTTTAGTCACATGGACAAAACTACAACGATCTAATAGGTCACTTGCACAACACAGCAAGTCAGTGACTAAAAAGTTTCAGTTGCTCACATAACCCATCATCCTAGCGATTGAGGTAGAGCATAGGATAAAACAAGAAATGTGGCCCTTAGAATTGCAACAAAGAATCAGGGGATCATGTCAACCTGCAAATTAGCCTTCCAAGCCCATCATGACATCAAGAAACTAGCTCCATAACTTCAACAAGACTCCACACACATCATCAACTAGACCGTACACATGTAGCTCAACTTCATATGAGGCCTTATTACCTCATGACACGTCTTCTACACACCCTCTGAGACTATGAACACATTTTTCAATTGCATGATAGCCCTCAACAAGTATACAACACACTTAAGATGATACATAGGGACTCATGAGTACATAAATTCAATATGTGACATCAATGGAAACACAAACATTCCAACACATTATAATTTTTACCCAACATTCAACTTGGAATACAAGTCCCATGACCATGGTTTTATTTATTTACATGGAAAATCAATTAGGGACTATTACAAAACCCTCCCCTTTAGGGGCACACTATATTTCGTGTTCTATGAAAATAATGACCAGAAAACATACTTCCTATGGAGCTTTATAACACAACTCGTTGCAACATTTAGAACATGACAAACTATTACAAACATGACCACCATACTGCTTTTATAAGACAACTTGATGTAGTATTTACAACATAATACTTTTTGGAGCTTTATAACATAGTTCATTACCAGCCTGGCACATGACACAATCCTCATGGAGATCCTCTTGGGCTTGATGAATAAGTACACATCCTCTCCAACCTAAAACTCCTTCAATGCTCCATGTTGATTGACATAAAACTTCTGCCTATCATGTGTTGCCTTTAAATTCCTTCCAATAACCTACATCTCCTCCTCCATCTCATCCAACATATCTATTCCAATCATAAACCTACTCATTGGATCACTCTAGATGACATGAGTATCAAAACTTTGTCCTTAAGCCTGTAAACAACTCCTTCCAGAACCTGGAAATGAACTTGGGATATTTGTATGATACAATCTTCTTGGAAACACCATGTAACCTCACTATATCCCTGATGAAGATCTAAGCTACCTTAATAGTTGAATTAGTAGACTTCACTGTAATGAAGTGAGCTACCTTGCTCAACCTATCAACCACAACCATATTGGAATCATTCTTCTTTTATTTCCTCAACAAACCTGTAATGTATTCCATAGAAATTACCATCCATTTCCATTTTAGAATTAAAATAGGCTGCAACAAACCAACTAGATGCTTACACTTTGCTTTCACCCGTTGTCAGTCCAAACACCTTGTAATGAACTCTACCACCTCTTTCTTCAAATTTAGCCAATGATATAACTTCTTAATAGTTGTCAAAATATTTTGTATCCTGGGTTACCTGAATATGGCTTCATACAAAATTCTCTCAATATGAGATTCTTCAACTCATTTCTATCGGGCACGTAAATATTTTTCTTAAATCTTACCAAGCCATCTACCATGAGGTGATACTCCTCATCACTATCACCTTCAACCAGTTGTTGCAATATCTGCTTCATTTGTTGGTACTTCTCATCATGTTGCAAATCCTATCCCATAAGAGTGAGCTCATAGCTAAAATATGATTCACCTGAACTTTCTTACTGAGAGCATCTATAATCCTATGCTCATTACCCTTGATGTACCTGATCTCAAATTCAAACTCACTAAGGATACAAAACCACTAGCTTACTTGGCATTCATATTAGGTTGTTGAAACAAGTATCCCAGTCCACTGTGATCACTCATCAAAAAAAATCTCCTGCCAAGGAGATAATGTCTCCATGTCTTCAATGCATGAATAATATTTCTGACTCAAGGTCATGATTCACATAGGTATGCTCAAGCTCATTCAATTTTCTCGACTCATAGCATACCACATGTCATTCCTACATCAAGACTCCACCAAGTCCTTCCTTGAAAGCATATGTACAAACCACAAACTCCTTATCAGGATATGTAATTTTCAATACTAGAGCATTTATAGGCAAATGCTTCAACTTCTCAAAGCCAGCTACACACTCCTAAATCCATTCAAAATTCTTTCCCTTTCTCTACAAATATGTGACAGGGTAGCCAATCTTTGAGAAGTTCCTAATGAGCCTATTTTAATATCCTTCCATTCCCATAAATGATCTTACCTCATCCACATTTCTAGGAGTTGGCCAATCCATGATAACTTTAATATTTTCCAAGTCCACCGATATCCCCTCCTTGGGAACAACATGTCTTGAGTAGTGAATATGAGACTAAAATAAACTGCACTTGATGAGATTGGAACACAACTAATTCTCTCTCAATAATATCAACCTTGTTGCCAGGTTCTCTTCATTCTCTTCCTCATTCTTGAAATATACCAATATATCATCAACAAATACTATAACAAACTTGTCCAGGTAAGGATGCAACACATTGTTCAAGAAACAAATGAAAGTGGTTGGAGCATTAGTAAGACCAAAAGAAACCACTACAAACTCATAATTCCCATACCTCATACAAAATGCAATATTTTAGATGTCTTCTTCTTTGATGCGTACCTGAAGATATCTTGATCTCATATCAATCTTTAAAAATGTTGATGCTCCTTTCAACTAATCAAATAGGGCATCAATCTACAACAATGGATACTTGCTCTTGACAGTCACCATGTTCAACTGCCTATAATCAATGTACATTATGAGAGTACCATCCTTCTTCTTAACAAATAATATTGGTGCACCCCAAGGTGACACACTTGGCCTTATGTATCCCTTATCGAACATTTCTTTACAAATCATCAACTTCAATTCCACCAAATGTGGAGTGCTCATCATGTATGGTGCCTTAGATGATGGTGTTGCTCCTTCCATCAACTAGATATAGAAATTCACTTCTCCATGAAGTGGTAACTCTAGAATATCTACTAGAAACACATCCTGAAACTATTGCAAAACAGGATACCTCTTTAGGACTCCCTCATCCTCAATATCCTTCCCTTTGTCACTAGAAACATGCACTACAAATAACAAACACCATTTCCTGTGGTTGCACTTTTATTGAATAGTTGTGACTATTGTGACTAATTTAGGCTTCTTCTTTCCCTGCAAGGTTCTCCTTTCTCCATCATTATCCAAACACTAGCCTTGTCATAATAGTCCACTTTGATCTTGTGAATGAAAAACTAGTCCATGCCCAAAATCATGCTATATGAACTAAAAGGAAGCACATTTAGATGTGATAATGTAGGCATACCACTCAACTCAAATGCACAAGATCTCACCTAATGATGAACTCTTCTCTTGGTCCCTATAGCCAACTGCACCAACAAAAATTTTGCATTCACTTATTTATTCAAGCAACACTTACCCACTAGGTTAAGATTGATATAACTGTAATTCGATCATGCATCGATCAAAATAGAAATAAATTGATCACAAATCTTACCTTCCATATCAATAATGGATGCCTGATGATTTGTTTGTTTTTTATCCAATACTACATAAATCTGAGGAATACTTCTACAAATATCCCCAACTATTTGTGCCTCCTGAGCACTATAAATCTAAGCCCTTCCACCATGATGCAATGGTCATTCCCTCCTATGATTATCTCTAGCACAATTCCAACACCTTAAATGATTTATGTCATTGCCCTTATTCTACTCCTAAGGCTGAGACCCATGTCCTCTCTCATCTACATTGAACTTCTTATAAGGTGCAGCATTATCCATGTCACCTACATCCTAAGGTCTTCCTCACTTATAAGGCCACTTCCCTTTAGTATTTTCATTCCATTTCCAATCATGCTTGAACTCAGGCTTACGCTTTGACTACTCTTAACAGTGCTTCAACTTTCTGATGGATTCCTCCAATGACCCAATCTCACCAAACTCATTCTGGTCTTTGAAGGCTACTGCAATCCATTGATGAACCTTTGAATCTTCACTTTCTCATCCTTAATATAAGGCACATACCTCAACAACTCTAGGAATTTTAAAGTGTACTCATCATTTGTCATAGAACCCATCTTAAACTTATATAATTCCTTGGCCCTATCATCATAATATCTTTTAGATAGGTACTTCTTCTGGAAGAGTCTCTCAAACTCATCGCAAATCAGCTCCTCTTCTCTAATGATTCTGACATTCTTCACATATTCTCACCAAATATCTTCTTTCCCTTCGAGGCTAAAGGTAGCTATCTTGTCTTTCATGTTCTCTAAATACTTATGCAATCTAAAGAACTTCTTCATTCGAAACAACCATCCTTTTTCATCTTTTAATTTCTTCATCTCTCCATCAAATGTAGGAGGCTTGAATTTCTTTAACTATTTTGGAAATTATCCCTTCTCACTCCGAGTCTTATAAGGATGATGGAAGTGATGGAGATGATGTCTCTCAGAACCAAAACTAGAGTAGAATCCATAAGCACTACCTCTCCTATCGAGTGTATCCAAGGATCTACCACCTTCGACCATATCATCTATGTCCAACCTGTGCCTTATTCGAGACTTATTTCCATATGACCCATTAGTATTTTCTTCTTTTCCATGGTTGATCCCCAGCTATCCGTACTTCTACAAATCTGAAAGTCTTCGAAGAATCACTATATTGAATTATACTTGAATTGTTGAAGCCTCTCCTAATATTTCCTATGCCTGAGTCAATAAACTTGTTATTATATTCCTTGTAGCTTTTGATCTCTACCATCAAACTCCTTAGTGTATTTTCCAACTCAGAAGAATACTCTTATCCTTGCTGCCCAACTAGCCTTTCCCATTCCATATAGTTCACATCAGGCCTATAAGTGGAGTCATTTGAATTGTAATCCACCATTCTTCTCTTCATCTTTGGTCTTCTATTTCCTATAAACATACCATGTTTGATAAACCCAATATAAGATATAATCAAATCATACCTTAGAGTATCTCACGGGAGGCTATCATGTTATCACAAATAAATCTAGATTATCCTGACATACTATAGTAACATCAACATATTGACATCATGCATGAATATCATTACCATAGCAAGAAATAACCACCATACATGCATGATGACCACATAGGCAACTTCCATGCATGCATAACAATAACATATAACCTGAGGTCCAATGTTGCAACCCTACTCTGATACTACTTTCTAACTATGTATCATAGGAACAATTGCATGGAACAAAATTTCTATGATACCAACTTGTAATACCCCCTCCCACATCTAACCGATTTTATAAGATCTCCAGGGTAAACATGAGATGAGTGCTACTATGACATGACTTGACCTCCAAGTTCCATTTATGTAAGTGGGGCCTACAAACCAAAACTCATATTACCACCCCTCATGTACACTACATCACTAAGTAGCCTAACAGCCACTCTTGGTGATTAATCCCTAATATAGAACTCATTTTCACAAGATTGGCACCTCAACCACATCCATAACACACTGTGCATGTAGTTGGAAGGCTACAACCACACCCACAAGCCTTCATGAATTCAGTTATGACCAAAATTCTTTATATTTGTGCATGTGGTGGCAAGATCTATACCACCTTTTCAGGGATGGCCTACAAGCCACTACCTAGAAATTCCCAAAATTTTCCAGAATGTAATCAAATATGATAACAAGTTTAAACAATCAATAATAGGGTTAGATTATGTCCAATACATGCCTATACATGATAGAAATTTCATCAAACATATGGTAAGATAGTAGTTACAAATCATGAATCCATAAATGATCATTATTGTCTTAACTTTATTTGAGAGTCATCAATAAGGTTCAATTCCCTCTCAGGTGAGCTACAACAACATTGATTAGCCCATGCAATCATAAATCATTCATTAACTTATCAATCACGAACATGATGCATGGTAAGAGCACATCATATAACCATGCATATAAACAACATATAACCAAAATAGAATCCATGATAAACAACCATAAATTCAACACAATAACCAATACAAGTGCTCATAAATCATAATAAGGAAATAACTTATATTAACATATGAAAAATCCAACCAAGTCAGGGACTTCCATGTACCACCCAACCATAAATTGGCTGAACCAAAATATCTCTTTTAGCTAATTACCCCCATGCCATATTCCAAGCATGAATGTGGGATCATATTGGTTACCAAAACAAAATCAACAAGGGCTTCCAGAGGCCAAACCACCTCAACCCTCAACCATAGTGATCTCACTTGTACAATCTAGAAATCACTAACATCAACCATATTGGTCTCTTCCCAAGATGTCTAGGGCTCTAGGGACTACTAACTCAACCCATAACCTCTATGAAACCCAAGTTTTAACATGGCTCCAGAGATCTACCATCTCAACCCACAGCACCCAGGGAACCAAAGTTATTCTAGGGTTTCAAAGGATTTGTACCAACCCAGAGCCTCTAGTGATCATGAGAACCAATGAAAAATCTAAACAAGGAACCCACTACGCCATGGATATCCAAGAAATGACAAGGAAATGTTGGAACCATTGTAAATCTAGGAAAAGATCCATGCCAATGACAAAAAATAACCAAAGAACAACATGCATATGCCATGCATAAAAATATCAGTAAGTAGATCACACATGCAACCGACTACTTGAAATGTACTTTTGTTGTAGTAGTTGATCCAACCTTCTTTTTGTGATCTCTTGCTTTCCTTTGCTTCCCTTGCTTGCTTCAATCTAATTCCAACTGGATGTTAGGATGCTCCAAGAATGCTCTAAGTGTGCAAGATTGTAAGAGAGCCAAAAGATAACTAACAAAAGATGAACCCAAAAGTTGTGAATTGATTCTCTAATGCCTTTTTATCATTGATATCTAGTGAATTTCTTTCCTTTTTCATTTTTCTTTCACTTTCCTTCATTTTCTCTCTAATTTCCCTTGCATGCCTATTTGTGTTTCTTCATCTTCCTTTTCTCCTATTTTCCTTTATTTCTCATAATTAAATTCCATTTATTTCCTCTTTTGCTTTGCCAATGCTTTTTCCAATTTCCATGGCCATTAATAAACCACAAGTGATTCCCACTATGATGTTTACCCACCATTCAACTTGGAATATGTGTCCCATGACCTAGGTTTTATTTATTTACGTGAAAATCAACCAGGGGTTGTTACAGGTTTAACCATAATTTTATATGTAAAAACTAGGAGGACTCTTTATTTCTTAGAATCCGTCCACAAAAGTAAGTACATGTTGGTACATGCTATGAGAGTTATCATATAATTCAAGAAAACTCATTTCTCTTAATAGACATCTTTCACATCCAATCTACTTACAGCCAAAGGGAGGGGATCAACCAATCACTTGGGAAGTAAGGAACCTTCCCAAGGATGAGGTCTCAAAGCCATGTTCTTTAAATTTCTTCTTCATAGCTGAAACATGGTATTGCTTCCTTGGATATCAATTGTATTCATGTTCTTTAAAATTTGTCTCCTTAATTTTGTAGTTGTAGTTTCTTTATTTTATTTATTTCATATAGCAGAATATAGTTTTACAAAATGTGTGTTAATGGATAGTTTTTAATACTTCTCTTCAAAACATCTTAAATCCTATTAGGATAAGTGAGAAGTTGGGATATCACCCTAGGTTTATTTCCTTTATATTTTGACCCAGATTTCAAGATTCAAAGTTCTTGAAATCTAAAAAATATTTTTCGATCATAAATTTTTTATGTTTTTTATTTATAACATCCAAAAAACTAAAAGAAAAAAAATAAAGGTACATCAACTTTTGAATAGAAAGTTTCCAAATTTATTTAGAAATTCTTGAAAGAAATATAAAGATGAAACAATAGAAAGTTAGAATAAAAAATTCCAATTTTCCAATCAAAGAAAAAAATAAACAATAAATTTTATTATAAACCATTTTGAAGACAAGACTTATTGTATTTTGATATTCCTATGAGGATTAGGCCCAAAAATGTCCTTTAAAAACCTAATATGTTACAGTAACTCATACAAGGGCAACTAAGTGCCACAAGAAAAGATAAAGAAGAATATGAAACTTGATCTAGACCACTTCAAGAGATGTCAAAAATATCAACGAGTCTCTATAAAATTTATGCTAATTATCACTAAATAGGTTCAAAACATCTAAATGGTGCAAACAAAATAAGAAAAATGAACAAAAATGATGCTCTATATTTCCTTATCATTTTTCAATATATCTAGGCTATCAACAAAATATTTTAGGCCACAAAAATTTCATGATGGAAAATGAATAAGAATAAGAAAATCACTCTTGAAGTTTGGGCATACCTTCACTCAATATTTTCCTCCATTTCTCCATTACTTATCCTTTGTTTAATACTTGTGTAAAATAATTATTTGGTTCACCTATCTATTAACAACTTCCTTAAACTTTTTGGTTTTAGAAAACTTTATAGGAAAGATTTATTAGAAAAATATCAGAAAGATTTAATACATTTTTAAGTAATAGTAGGTGGGGTCTCACTAGACTCAACTTATAATATTTTACTGCAAATAAAAATTCTTCTAACTCCCATGTTTTGAAAACATTTTAACATAACTAAAGCAAAAATATATCTCAAACGAATACATCATCAATAACCTAATAGAACCTATATCAACTTTATCCAAAATATGATATTTTTAGTTTTCTCCAAAATAAATAGAATATGATGAATATCATCCCAAAAACTTTGTACCTCAAAAAAATTATACTATAAATTCTATCACGAAAATAAAACAAATTTCAAATCAAGAAGTTTCTAATGCATGTCCTTGAAAGAAATATTTCCTTTCCCCTCATCCCCTATTTTATGTGAAAGTATTTTAGGAAGACATGAAGATGACTGAGAAGACCCAATGCTTGGAAGATCTTCCATTAGATTTTTTCCTTCATCTTTGAGAGCCTTAGGAACATATTATTTGGTACTTTTATGCACAAAGTGGAAAAATAGGCAATAGAGGTAACTCCAAGTCCACCCATAGGTGGAAAAGGTGGATCTCTAAGGCTGGTAGCCTAGTCGATGATATGAAAGGGTGGTATGACAAGATTATCTTCCCAAAAAACTTGATTAGGTTGAAATTATTATTCAAGGACATCCATGATACTTGGGAGACGTGCAAAGGGGAATTTGGAGGGGGAGATCATTGAGACAAGGAAAGTTGTCCACCAAGGTTTAAATGCCCTATTTGAATTAGCTAGTTAAACTTCAATTCAATTTGATTCAAATTGAATTGAAAATTGAATTATTTTGATCCTAACTTTCTAACAAATAACATTTGGCCTCCTTCCCTATCCTCTTCTATTCCATATGGAGCCCTTGCCAAAGAAACTCATTTATAAAGTACAATTAAATCAATTAAACCTTCACATGAATTGCAATATGGAGAAATAAAGAATACTTTCAAAATTTCTATTAAATGTGTTTTAGTGAGTCCCAAGATAAAAAAAAATATATTTGAGTGTCTAAAATGAGGAGGAATGAATTAATTCATGCTACAAAGAGGAATCAAAAAACTATGTTTCATAGATAATCCATATAGTTAAGTATTCCTTCGCTTCCTCATTCTACTATTTTAAATCATTCTTTTTCAAAATGATATGCCAATGAATTTGCAATTTCCAAATTCCAAGACAAAGTACTTCTAACTTTTAATTTTTTTCTTAGGGCTATATTGTTCTTTGCTTTCAATAATTTCATCTAATCAATTACATATTGAAATCACCCCTCAACATCATAACATTATTCAGAGTTGAAATTTTATTCAATAACATATGCAATTATATAGAAAGAACAATATCATCATCAATACAGTGGAACGTAAAGGAACAATAGAAGAAAATCATTCACATATAAAGACACCAAGATTGGTCAGAGACCAGGGAAAAACCCACTACAGGGAAAACGCTTTCAAATTCTCCTTCTTATTATATAGTCAATGAATGATTCAAAAAATAGAAAGTATAATGATCCATATATTCAACCATAAACTTATCCAACTACATCAAATAAACAACATCCATGAGATGAACCCAACAATGTTAATAATCAAACCCTGATTCAAAAGCATGCGATCAACTTTCATTGTCTATGGTCAATTACTAAACTTTATGGTCAACTAACAAAATCCAAGGTCAAATTTCAAAATGTAACCCCAAAGACCAACCACATGGAGGAAGAGGTATGTTTTCAGTTGAGACCTTCCAAATGCATTGACAATCTTGCGAGCCTATTGTTATAGCCAAAATTTTCCTATGTCAATTTGTTTTCTAACACATACACTCTACTAACCATACTCAGACATAAAATCATTCATCTAAAATTTTGACCATTATTGTGCTTCCATTGATCATATGTCAATCTGGACCATTCACTATCAATTTTTTAAACACCACCTTGCATTCATACATGCTCTTATATCCATACATTTTCATCATATTCAGAATCCTCATGCAGAAAATCGTAATTAGGCACTAGATTATTCATCTAGTCATTCACTTATACCAGAACATAGAATGGACCTATTCAAGCTACTCCTTAAACTCACTTGATCACTCTAGATTAGACTTACATCAAAGAATAAAATAACCCGTATAGCCAATCACACATCCATAGGATAAAAGTACCATGTGATCATGTGCCTAAAAAAAGAAAAGAAAAGAAAATTGACCATCCAATTATTTTAAGTGTGCTCAAGGTAATCAGTCTCTACTTGATTTATCCTACGAATTGAATTGTGGGCTCAGGCCAAAACACAATCATACACCTAGGCTAGAATGAAATAAAAAATTATTTACTCAAATCATGAGATGTATCCAAAATTCATCAAATTAGATCAAATAAACACACTCGCACATAGAAAACATATTTAGACTCGTGTTGCATACTTAATAGAGAATAAAACCTCATGTGATCATACACAAAACTATATTCAGTTTGTTTACTCCTTGATTGCCCCAGAATGATCAGATCATGAAGACTAGAATGTGCAGTCTCTTGGTCACACACAAATACAATAGAGAATGCACTCAATCTCTCACTTTACACATTAGTTTTAAGGTACTGATAACCAAACGCCTTCATCACACCAAACAATTAAGCACGCAACCTTACACCTTCATAGATTTTCTCTATACAAACCAAACCACCATTAGATAACAACATGTTGATGCATCGATTAGATATATATATATATATATATATATATATATTCTCAAGATTTGACCATATTAAGATGACACAAGCTACCATGGGTACATATCCATTGTAAAATTTCTAGTGAAGAATGTATTAGATTAATGGTTTGGGCTTTCGACCAAATCAATGGTGACACAATAATACCATAGGAAATATGGGATAAATCAATGGGAAACAAGCCAAATTACCATGTCCATAGTATTTCATGGTATTGATTCAACGTGAGGAGAAACCCATGGTTTTCATGCACCAGATGGAGGATAATTTGTTTTCAATGCCTAACAACATATGTGCTGGCTCTCAATCATGATCTTTGGCTTTTGTGAGGCCTCCTTTGACTCTACGGCTTCCACAGCTATTGCTCTGCCCCTTCGATCAAGAGGAATCATTCTTTTTCCTAGCTCTGCCTCTTCACATTTCAAAACACATCCCTATTACACAAACACCTACCTGTAGTGTGGCACAAGGAATGATGGTTGTTTCAAATGGAAAATGAAGCAGCAGCCTCTTTTCGAACGAAATCCACGAAATAATTCATTTTTGGCTCGTAACGGAAATACACAGGAAACACATGAAAAACCCATCATCGGTGTTTAACTGGACTTCAAATAATATAGGATCACTCTTAAAATCCTATCGGGTCCACCATTCCATCGCAAACCACATTCGCATGGCATATTGGCAAAAAAAACCAATACACGGGAAATACACAGAAATCCCGAATTTTCGGATTTCAAAACTTATGAAATCGTGTTGATAATCCCCAACGGGTCCATGATTTATCAGCATATCGCATGTCAATGGTGCTTGTATCAGGGATCACCAATTGTCGATCACCGATATCGACATATCACTATTGGCCCCATCATTATATCGCACATCACAATTTCAATGGCCCCGGGGTCTTCCCTTTGATCATCTGATCACCAATCCATTGATCCACTGATCCCTCCAATTAGATCCTGATCGTTGATCTGACTCTTCAATCCAAAGGCTTATATCGCATGGCGCATATCGCTACCGCATTTGTAACTGCCCACGGGTTCTTTCCATTGATTATGGACTATATATATTATATATATATATATATATATATATATATATATATATGTGTATATATGTGTATATATGTGTTATATGTGTAGTATATGTGTATATATGTACATATATATACATATATATACATATATATATATATATATATATTATAATATATATATATATATCTATATCTATATCTATATCTATATCTATATCTATATATAATATATATATATATATAATAATATATTATATATATTATATATATATAGATATAGTATAGATATAGATATAGAATATAGATATATATATATATAATAGATATATATATATATATATATATACTCTATATCTATATCTATATCTATATCTTATATATATATATATAATATATAATATATTATATATATAATATATATATATATATATTATATATATATATATATATATATATATATATGATATATATATATGGACCTGACGGAGCATTGAAAGCAAGACTCTATAATAATATCATGTTTTTCATCTCAGGAGTTATGTATCTCAATGCTTAAAGCCCTTGTCACATTAAAATTGTGATTGTGATAATAACACGGACCCGACTACACCATTGCAATATAAGATAATATATTATTGCATCTATCGCATATCCCATATATTGTACAGTATTACCACACTATAAAGGGCCGATTGCTATAAATTTGTGGAGGATCAAACCCGATGAAGTTATAGATGCGAGTGTAATGCATTTGAAGTCCAACCTTAAGCGTTTGGTTGAGTTTCTTTCTGTGTATTCCTGTGTATTCAAATAAATGTGTTGCCCGGGGTTTTTAAGGCCAAACGCATAAATAAATGCCTCTGATAGTTTAGTGGGCCTGAATCGTTGCGATCGCGATTGCTGGATTACAATTCTATATTGAAAAAAAATGGGGGCTTCTCTGATATAGTCATTTCTTTAATATGCAACATTAGTATTACTCAACCTCTTTTCTACATTAACATGTCCTGTATGTATTGATGGATTTGAAGAGACAGAGTAAGCTGAAGAGTGAGCACAGAGGAAGTTGAAAGGTCAAGCGAGTGTTGGGGAAGCCGAAGAGCCAATGGAGAAAGGATGCCAAAGGCCAAGGGTGTCAGGAATATAAAACAGAGAATAAGGAATGATGAGTGTTACTGGCAAAACTATAAGAAATGGAGGAATCCAAAGTTATGGCAGAGGAGGAAGAAGTAGGAAGACAGAAGTAGTCATAGGTTTAGCAAGGTTGGGAGCGAAGAATTACAACCAAACGGATCTAGACAGTCTACAGCAGAGTGTTGGAGCCCTTGATGTTGGTGCCTCAGAATTAAAAGGATTGGTGTCCTGGGAGTTGGTGCTCCTAAATTCAAGGTTGGTGCCTTCACAAGACAAAGTTGATGCTCTGGAGGTTGGAGCTTCACAAAGAGTCCAAGTTGGTGCTTGGAAACTAATTGAGACCATATATATGTATATATATTGTATTTGATTTATTGCAAATACCACATTAATAAAGGCATCTATTTCTGTTATCTACTTCTGTGTTCCAAATATGAATGTTTTAACTGATAAAATTAATAATTGAAAAGAAATATTGATTCACCCCCCCCAGTATTTCCAACAATTGGTACCAGAGCGGGCTTCTTCATATTAGCCTAACAGCTTGAAGAAGTGTTCGTAGTCATGACGAGAAATCAAGAAGTGTCAGAAAGACCTCCTTCGTTGAATGGCACAAACTTTGGTTTCTGGAAAAAGAGAATTTCCTACTATTTAATGTCCCTTGGACCTAAAGTTTGGCATTCAGTCTTAAATTAGTACATAGCTCCTTCCACTCTTCCAATAGATCAATATGAGAGGAAATTCTACGTTGCAAATTGAAAAGCCTTAAACTACATCACTAGTGGAATCACCGATTTTAAATTTACAAGAGTCATGAATTGTAACTCTACCAAAGAAGTATGCGATAAGCTAATTGGGCTATATGACGAGGACTCCAAAGTCAAGAAGGCAAAGCTTCAAACTCATAGAAGGAAATTTGAAAGTCTCAAAATGGATGATGAAGAATATATTGCATCACACTTTCTCCAAGTAGCTGAAGTGGTCAACTCTCTTAAACGATTGGATGAAAACATTTAAGAAATTGTTCAAAAGGTCTTAAGATCTCTCCTAGACAGATTTGACTCCAAAATAAGTGCCATAGAAGAAATAAAGGATCTATAAACTTTCAAGATGGATGAACTCCATGGAATCCTCACTGCCTTTGAGATGAGAAAAGGTTTCCCAAGTTCCAAAGATGCAGCATTCAAGGCCTCAAAATCAAAAAAGGGGAAAGAAAGGAATGTCAGTAATGATGACTCCGATGTTGAATCTGAATTGGCACAATTTGTACGAAATTTCAAGAAAGGATCTAAGCTAAAAGGTAAATACCCTCTTATTTGTTTCAATTATGGAAAAATAGGTCATTATGCTCCAAAATGTCCTCACAAGCATGATAATGATGATGAAGAAAATTCTAAAAGGATGGTATACAAAAAGAAAGGGTTCAATAAGAAGAATTTCCTCTCTAAGAAAGATGAGTCTGATGAAGATGAATTTGTAGTCATCAAAAAGAAATCAACTAACCAGTTCCCTCACCACAAAGGAGGTAATGAAGAATCAGATGAAGAAAATGACCATGCTGGAAGCCAAGAAGTATTATTCATGGCATTCACAAATGATGATGACTTAGGGCTAGAAGGAAATGTAAATGAATTATTAATAAGTGACATTCAATAAAATGAGAAATCACATAATAAAATCATTTCTCTCAAGGTAAAAAATGAGGAAACAAAAAGAAGGGAAGATCTCTTAGAAAATAAGCTAAAAGAAAAAGAAGAAGCTTGCAAAGAACGTGACCCTGAAATAGTATCTCTGAGGAAGGAATTGGAGCAAGTTAAAAAGGGTGGGAAAAGCTCTCAAATACTTGAAACTATCCTAAATAATCAAAAACCTCAACATGATAAATCTGGAATAGGTTTTAAAGGAGAATCATCAAGCACTAAGAATAATGTGAAAAGCTATGCTGATGCAATTTCCGGCGACCCAAAGGAAGAAAGATTATTTCATCAAAGGCTCATCCTAGATTCAAAGAATGAAGAGAGAGTAACTCCAAGGAGAAATGTTGATTCAAATCATGGATGCTACAACATATACAAAACAATATTTCATCAAAGGCCCATCTCAAAATCAAAGAATGAAGCAGGAGTAACTCCAAGGAAGAATGTTGATTCAAATCATGGTTATTATAACAGGTACAAAACGATATTTTTTGGGCATTGTTTCCCTTGTAAAAATTTTGGTCATCAAGCTAGACATTAAATGTCTTGTAAGAATGACAAACCAAAACTAAAGGATCAAATAAACAAACCATATGGCCCCAAAGTGCAAGGAAAAATCAAGACCTATAATTCGTTTGATCCCTTGGCCAAATTTGATCTGATTTGCTCATTATGTAATAACAATGGACACAATGAACATATTGCCCACTCAAGAGAGGAAAAGCAAGAAGTGAGAATCTTAACACGGATAAATGTGGCCTAACTCTATGTGCTCAAAATAATGAAAATCATTGGTTTGTGGAAAGTGGGTGCTCTAGACACATGACAGGGGACAGAAGGAAGTTTGTCTCATTGAACAAAAAGGAAGGAAATGTATCCTTTGGAAATTGATTTGCCAAAATTGCTTGAAAAGGAATTGTTACTCTTATTAATGGAAAAGGAAAAGCTCAAAATGCTTGGCTAGTAGACGGGCTCAAACACAACCACCTGAGTGTTAGCCAAATTCGTGATCAAGGACATAATGTTGTCTTTAGCACCAAAGACTGTGAAATAAGGAACTCTTCCTCAGGGGAACTTGTGGTGAAAGGGATTAGAACACCAGACAACATCTACATTCTGAACAAGATTCAAGAAGATAAATTCTACTTAAGTCAAACAGATGAAAGGGTTGTGGCACAAGCGACTTGGACATACAAGCTTCGATAACTTGATCAATATCAACAATATCAAAATAGTACGAGACATCCCAAAGTTATTCAAACCAAATCAAGGAATATGTGGTCCATGTCAACATGGAAAGCAAACCAGAACCAGCCACAAGACTAAGGAATTTTCTACATCAAAGCCTTTGGAGATCATTCATGTTGATTTATGTGGACCAACTAGAACTTCAACACTCCAAGGAGAAAGGTACTTTGCTTTATTTGTTGATGACTATACTATAATGATGTGGATATATTTTATAAAATATAAATCTGAAGCATTTGAGTGTTTTAAAAATCTTAAAGCTCTTATAGAAAATGAAAAGGACTCAAAGATTAAGTGTCTCAGAACAGATAGAGGGGGAGAATTCACATCAAAAGAATTTGATGAATTCTGTAAAATACATGGAATTGAAAGAGAACTCTCTGCTGCCAGAACACCCAAGCAAAATGGGGTAGATGAAAGAAGAAAAAGAACAGTTCAAGTAATGGAAAGAACAATGTTAAGAGCAGTTGACTTACACCCAAAATTATGGAGAGAAGCAGTCAGGACAACTGTCTATACCTTGAATTGAACTCAATTAAGACAAAATAATGAAAATACTCCTTATGAATTATGGAAAGGAAGACCTGCTTCAGTAAAATAATTCAAAATTTTTTGAAGCAAGTGCTTCATAAAAATCAATGATGGCTCACCAAGAGTTTGATTCTCGGGTTGACGAAGGGATATTTCTTGGATATTCTACACAAAGAAAAGCCTACAAGTGCTACAATAATCACCTAAGGAAAATAGTGGAAACCATTGACATAAAGAATGATGAAGACCTTCTAGAAAAATAAATTGAAGAACATGAAGTTGATCCTCTCATTGAAGAAGAAGAATCTGAAAAACAAGAAATAGATCAAGAAAAACCCAAGGAAAAAGAACCATCTCAAACCCCTTCAAAGATGAAGTTTCTCCAAAAATATCACCTGGAAGAGTAGGTTATTGGAGTGTAGATGAAGGGATGCAGACACGAAGAAGAATGACAAGTACACCAAGGAAAAATGATGTTGCTCTTCTATCCATGATAGAACCAAAAAAATTTACTCAAGCAAGTAAGGATCCTCATTGGGTAAAAGCCATGGAAGAATAAATGTCTCAAATTGAGAAGAATGAGACATGGGAGCTGGTACCTCATCCAAAGGACAAAAACATAATAGGAACCAATTGGGTATTCAAAAACAAAATGAATGAATATGGACAAATCATCAGAAACAAGGCAAGGCTTGTTTGTAAAGGCTATTCACAAGTTGAAGGAATTGACTTTGAAGAAACATTTTCACTAGTAGCTTGTATGCAAGCTATCAAGATTTTCTTGGCATTTTCTTGCTCAAAAGGATTCAAATTCTATAAAATGGACATAAAATCAACATTTCTAAATGGGGTAATCAAGGAATAAGTCTACATGGAGCAACCAAAAGGGTTTAATGTAAGAAGGAAAAGATTTTGTTTGTAAGTTGAAAAAGGCATTATATGGGTTGAAACAAGCTCCTAGAGTTTGGCACTCAATATTGGATCACTGTCTACAACAACAAGGCTTCAAGAAGGGGGTGGCAGGAAGTAATCTCTACATAAATACGGATGAGGATAAGTTACTAGTCACACTTGTTTATGTTGATGATCTTATTTTTGCTAGTAATAATGATCAGATGAGCCATGAATTTTCTCAAAACATGTCAAAAGAGTTCGATATGTCAATAATAGGAGAGTTGTCTAACTTTCTTCGACTACAAGTATCTCAAACCACGGCAGGTCTTTTTATATCTCAAGCCAAATATCTTAAAGACATGCTTAAAAGATATGGAATGGAAGAATGTGCACCGATGAGCACACCTATGACAACAAGTCAAAAATTCAGCAAAAATGATGACTCCCATCTGGTATATGCAACTCATTACAGGTCAATAATTGGAGCCCTTCTATACTCAACTACTACAAGACCCGATATTATGCAAGCAATAGGATGGTGGGAATATTTTAATAAGCTCCTAAACAATCCCATCTGTTGGCTGTAAAAAGAATTCTCAGATACTTGAAAGGAACTTCTGATTTTGATCTTTGGTACCCTAAGAGCTCAACTCTTACTATGACTGCATACATCGATGTTGATTGGACCGGAAGTATCGATGATCGAAAAAGTACTAGTGGAAATGCATTCTTCCTAGGAGATTGTTTAATATCTTGGTTCATTAAAAAATAGACATCCATATCACTATCTACAGCTAAAGCCAAGTATATGTTTGTTGCAGATTGTTGTACACAAATACTGTGGATGAAGGAAGCTATAAATGATGTCAACATCAACACAAATCAACCAATTACCATCTATTGTGGTAACACAAGTGTGATTAGCCTCAGCAAAAATCCAGTGATGCACTCAAAGACCAAACATATACCCATCAAGTATCATTTCCTTCGTGAACAAGTAGCTGAACAAAACATCATCTTGGAACATAACAATACTAAGGAGTAGGTAACTGATATTTTCACAAAACCTCTTCCTCGAGAAGCATTTGAACATCTCCATTGAAAGATGGGGGTTATCTCTTTAGCATCACTTAAGTTTATTCATCAAGATGTTGCAAGATAGGGGGAGTAGTTCGACAGGGGGAGTCCTTGTGCACTCCTTTGCCACTAATGTCAGAGGGGGAGAGAAGAAGAATATTGTCGTCAATGACAAAGGGGGATATTGTTGATATAGGTTGTCATTAATGTCAATATGAAGCCAAGGAGAAGCAGAGCAAACTTGTGAAGAACAGGAGCAAAGCCATTAGAAAGAGGATCACATTAGTGAAGGAACATAAGAAGAGGTCATTGGAGGAGCATAAACAGTGTTAGCGAAGGAGCCATATCGGGAGTATCGCATGAAATATATGCCCAAGAAAGAAAAAAGAGGAAGAACTATCCAAAGTATCGCATAATGAAGGAGTTAACAGTTACAAACCATGAAAAATCCTTAAAGAAATGTATTATGGACCCAATGGTTCCATAACAATATGATCTATTGTGATATCGCATATGCAATAATCGCAAGTCTTAAAGAGAGGTAACAAGGGAAAACTATCAAATACAATAAGCTATGGACCTGATGGATGTATCAACAACCACTTAATATCATAAGTTATATATGTATATTATATATGTGATCGTGATATATATGTATATTATATATGCGATTGGCGAGATATATATATATATATATAATATATATTGATGCCTTATAATAATGGACTTGTTGCACCATTATAAAATACCCTATTGTTATATCGCATATGCGGTAATTGCAATGTGTAAAGGGCTGTCACTCCCAAACCACCAATTTCGATATATATATATGGTCCCGATGGAGGATTTAAAAACAATCTATAATAATATTGCGTTAGTCATATCGGGAGTTATGTATTGCAGTGCTTAAAGCCCTTGCCACATTAAAACTACGATTGTGATAATAACATGGACCCAACTACACCATTTCAATATAAGTTAATATATTATCACATACATCGCATATCACATATATTGTAAAGCCTTTCCACATTATAAAGCGCCAATTGTGATAAAGTTGTGGAGGAGTGGACCCGATGAAGTTATAGATGCAGGCGTAATGCATTTGAAGTCCGACCTTAAGCATTCAGTCGATTTTGTTTCCATGTATTCCTATGTATGCAAATAAATGTGTTTCCCGGGTTTTTTTAAGGCCAAATGCATAAATAAATGCTTCCGATAGTTTAGTGGGCCTGAACCATTGCGATTTCGATTGCGAGATTACTATTGTATATTGAAAAAAAATGGAGGCTTCTTTGATATAATCATTTCTTTAATATGCAACAATATTATTACTTGGCCTCTTTTCCACATTAACGTGTCCTGTATGTATTGATGGATTTGAAGAGTCAAAGGAAGCCGAAGAGCAAGTGTAGACAAAGCTGAAAGGTCAAGTGAGTGTTGAGGAAGCCGAAGAGCAAGAGAAGAAAGGAAGCCAAAGGCCAAGGGTGTCAAGAATATAAAATAGAGAACAAGGAATGATGAGTGTTACTGGCAAAAGCATAAGAAACAGAGGAAGTCAAAGTTCTGGTAGAGGAGGAAGAAGCAGAAAGATAGAAGTAGTCACAGGTTCGACAGGGTTGGGGGTGGAGAATTACAACCAAATAGATCCAGATATTATATAGCAAAGGGTTGGAGCCCTTGAGGTTGGTGCCTCAGAACTAAAAGGATTGGTGTCTTGGGATTTGGCGCTCCTAAATTCAAAGTTGGTGCCTTGACAAGACAGAGTTTGTGCTCTGGAGGTTGGAGCCTCACAAAGAGTCCAAGTCGGTGCTTGGCAACTGATTGAAACCATATATATGTATATATATTGTATTTGATTTATTGCAAAGACCACATTAATAAAAGCATATATTTTTGTTATCTACTTCTGTGTTCCAAATATGAATCTTTTAACTAATAAAATCAATAATTGAAAAGAAATACTGATTCACCCCACCCTCTCAGTATTTCCAACATCCTACTCAACGTTTTCCACTCACCTTCTTGGTAAAACCCTGCAACTTGCATTCCATTAACAAATAATTGCAAATAGATGCATCAATAGACATGCAATCTTAATTGGATAAGAACTCTAACCATTTCTTACCAATCCATTTCAAAGGTGCTATCTTTGTCTGCACATTAGCATCAACATGTGAATCATCTTGAAACACATCATTCATGGAATCTTTATTTCCATTTCTTCCATTTTCTCTTTCCACCTTCTTCAAGTTTTGTGGAAACATTGTTGGATTCGGAGTCCAACACTTTTCAACAATGTTTCCTTGTGTATGGTAGTAGGTGCAACACATGTGCATCCTCTTGACAGCATGATTTGTCTTGTCCAGTGGACCTTTGGCTTCTTGCTTCCTTTCCTTCAAAGTTTTCCTGTATGTGGCCATTCTCTTCCAACATCTAGAAACATTATGGTTATCGAAACCACAAAAGGAACATGCAATTATTTTCCCATACTTATATGGAAATTTACCATGCTAAACAGAATCAAAAGGAATATGGTTAGAACCAGATTTATACCTTTCTATTTCACCTTTATTGTCTTCATGAGGAGGTGAATTGAATGAAGAAGTGGCTCCCTTTGGAACATCATCAATCTCTTCGAGGCTTTCAGAGTTTCCACAACTCTCTGGTTCAAGTGCATGCTTATGAACATCTACATCCTACAAATGATGTTTCAAGCTATTTCATTCCTCTTGAATAAAATGTTTACACTCTTGAGGTAGAAGACCTGAAATGAAACTCCTTCTTGGAACTATTTCAATTGTCTTCATGGAAACTTTGGAACTTTCTCCCTAGGACTGTCCATAGCCAAGACCCAAACATTTAGGCCTTTCCTCAATCATTATTGGCTCAACAATACCTTGTGCCTATTTTTGCAAGCCTTTTCCTTCATAGCCCATCTTTGACATTAACTTGGAACCTATGTCTCTGGTATGTTTTTCAAAAGAACCAACATAATCATTCTTAAAAGAATTTGAAGACAAACAAGAATTGTTTACCTCTTCGTCAAGCTGATACTTGACTAAGGTTTATTTGGAAACAAAAATTTGTATCTCCAACTCATGCATCCTTTTTAGGTTCATATTTGCAATATGAAGTTGCCTCTCCATTTCCTGAAATTTGTGAGAAAGCAACTGCTTCTCTTCCTCCACGGAATTCAACTGCTCTCTAAGCATGTTGCTCTTCCTTCCATCCTCATACAATTCTCTCACCCCATCATGATGAACAAGTCTTGCTTCATGTCTTCATCAAATAATCTTGAGAAGAAAGAATATTTTGAGGACTCACTTGTAGAAGTTGTAATTATGCCAATAAACAAAAAAACTTCAAACAAGATTAACAAAGAACTTTATTCAGGCAACCTTTTGCAACAAACCTCTTGTGCTTCAAGGATTGCCTTGAGGTCCTTTGTGATAAGAATAATGCATTCAGCCCTTCTTCCTTCTTGTCCTCTCCTGGAAGGAGCTATCGATAGCTTTCCCTTCACCTCTGTAAACTCAAACAATAGTCAGTCTACAAACAAGCATAGAATCAACCTTTGACTATTTAAACACCTTTCAGACAAGTAATCTTTGCTCTGTCAATCAAGAATTCTAATCGGATACCACTTTCTCCAGTATAACCATCTTATCACCTTCTTTGAAGGTGGTTTTAATCAAACTTAAGCTCTAATACCACTTGATCTGAAATGGGGCACTAAAGGCTTCTTGTCTAACTTACAAGAACCTCTCCAACTCCAAAGCTTATATATTTCCAAGACCCTATGATTAACAAATTGTGAAATTAAAAATACTTGAAAATAGGTGCATGCTTATGTTTGTTTTTAACTATTCTAGTGCTTATGTATATTTTCTTATGCTAATGTAAAACACACATAATTGTAAATAAAATGGTGAATCAGCAAACACAAAATACAACAATATAATATGGAGTTCACCCAAACCTCTTGGGCTACATCTCCTAGAGCTCTAGTCAACTCAACTAGGCTCCCTGGGATTATGGCATAAATTATTTTACAAGATCCACACTCAACTCCATAGGTTTACAAACATGACTCTATGGGTTTAGAATACCATCTTATCTTGCTAGTTGTCCATACTCTGTAGACAGATCTAGGCTTCCCTAGACTACACTCCTTCAATCAGCGCTCTGAGCATTCTTGAGCTCTAGCTTGCACCAACTCCCTCAGAATTCTTTCAATTGTCTCTGGAATGCCTTCTTCTATCTTCAGCACACTTTGGACACCAACAAAAGCTGGATCATTTGATCTCTTTGTTGTTCTCTCGACACTGGATCCAGCTCTAGATCTCTCTAAGCTTCTCTCGGCCTCTAGGTGCCTCTGTAGTTCCCTCAACCTCCAAATGACTCTCAGCAACCTTCCAGTGACCTCCCCAAGTGACTTTCATCTCCTTGATTTTGCTTGACCTCCAAGTGACTCCCAAAAACTCTCTCTGATCAGCGCTGACTCTGAATCATTCTCTTTGGCTTTTGTGAGGCCTCCTTTGACTCTACTCTTCCACAACCATTCCTCTATCCCTTCGATCATGAGGAATCATTATTTTTCTCATCTCTTCCTCTTCGCAATTCAAAACACATCCTTGTTACAGAAATTCCCACCTGCACCATAGCATAAGGAATGATGGCTATTTCCAATGGAAAATGAACCAGCAACCTCTTTTCGAATGAAATCCACAAAATAACGCATTTCTGGCTCGTAACAGAAATACACAGGAAATATATGAGAAACCCATCATGGGAATTTAACTAGACTTCAAATAATATATGATCACGCTTAAAATCCTATCGGGTCCATCATTCCATAGCAAATCGCAAGCGCATGGCATATTGGACAAAAAAACCAATACACAAGAAACACATAGAAATCCTGAATTTTCGGATTTCAAAACTTATGCAATTGCGTTGATAATCCCCATCGGGTCCTTGATTTATCGGCATATCACAATCGCATGTTACATGTCAACGACACTTGTATCGGGGATCACCGATCACCAATCATTGATCGCCGATATTAGAGTATTGCTATGGGCCCCATCACTATATCACACATCACAATTTCAATAGCCCCGGGGCCTTCCCTTTGATCATGTTGATCATCGATCTGTCGATCAGCTGATCCCTCCAATTAGATCCTGACCATTGATCTGACTCTTCGATTCGACAGTTGACATTGCACGATGCATATCATTATTGCATTTGTAACAGCCTGAGGGTTCTTTCCATTGATTATGAACTGTGTCAATCGCCGAAATTGATGCATCACATATCACAATCGCTCCACCTGGGGTCTCGATATCGCATCTGGGCCTATCCTCGATGTGATAAGTCGAAGGTCTTAATCGGGGTTCCTTCCACCTTTGGCCTAAGTCCTTCCCTTTGGCCTTTTGCGATACGATTTCTTCAATGAGCCTTTTAGTCCATTTTTATAAGAAATGCCTCCTTTTCTAAGGATAAGGGGAAATCTTCTTTTTGCGATAAATTCTGCATCCGAAGTCTATTTTAGCCCATTCAAGTTACAGTAGATTCAAAATGAAAAGATCTATGATATGGGACTATTTCCAAGAGCAGCCCTTGACTTTATTTTTCCTCTATGAGGAACACTTTAGACTTAGAAGTTTATTCTAGATCCATTTTGGATCAGGAGGAGATGAGCCTTAGGTCCTCCACCTAATCTCGCCTTGACCCTTTTCTCCTATTGAAACATTGCAAGGACTACCTCTCACGGATCGACGACTGCAACATGCACTTTATCATCTTGTGACATAACAATTCTTTATCGGTCTTTCCATATCATACCCTACTCCATCTTGGTGGATAACATGCAGGGATGATACCCATGAGGGACCGTGGCACGAGGTAAATGTCTTCTGCCTACTAATGAGAAATAATTCATCTCACACCCCCACCCTTCTTGTCAGCATACAAAGAAGAGTTAAGGTTTCCAAAAGGGTCATGACATGACACACACACACACATAGACACACACACATACTTATACATCCACAAAGGGGGGTGTCTATTGATAGTTAGACAAAGTTGGGGCTATCTCTCCTCAGCTACATTAATATTATAGAGCGCACTACTCTCATACGCAAAGGTTATTATTCCACAACATCCTCTATCTAGAGCCATGATTGTGATGCTCAGAGAAAGGTTAGACAACTTAACAACATGGGAACTTACCATTGTTATATTCTTAAGGGAACTTAACACATTGACATATTAGTCCCTCAGCAATATGACAACAATTTTCCATATCCCTATGATCCAGGTGGATATTGGTGGCCACCTGCGAAGTCCACCTGGAGCCCCACCATTGTCTTTCTCAGCATTTTCAGTTTCCTTAATTGTAGCACAACTTACTATTTTTAGCAGTTTTTCGGGTCCTGAACTTCTGGAGCCGTTTTGAGGCCCTAAACGACGTTTTTTGGGGAATCCAAGGGCAACATGGGTCCATGGAATGGACGATGTTGCCCGTTCCAACAATGGTAGTTCTCGGATAGATCTTTCTAACGAGCTATCATACGCGTCAAACGGAGATCGTATGCCAAAGTTACGACCCCGGGAAATTGATGTACCAATTTACCCAAAACGGGGCCCACAATTTGCGTTTCATCTTCTAAGGGTTGGTTTTGGAATATGAAGGGTTTTCCATTGTTTCTTAATAATAAATAGGCCTTCGAGCCTCATTGTAACACAGTTCGGAACAGTTCAGAGGCATGTAGCCGCCACATCTCTCCTCGGTGATAAGCTACCATCGCCCTAGCTGGTTTATTTCCGTTTCTGGTTGTAAGCATATTTCGGTATTTTCCATTAATGAAATGAAGCATTATTTCCGCTGCATCTTTGTGTATATGGTTATATCTGTATTTTATTGCGTTCCTATTTAAATCTGGATCATGTATCAGTAATATAAAAAGAGAAGTGTAACAATGTTTTATCAATTACTTCGTTCAACTATTTGAACGAAGCAATTACTGTTTAAATGAATGTCTTTGTTTATTGAATAGTGTCATCTATATTCCTATTGACGAACACAGATTACCAAACGTTTCACTTAAGAATAGAAGCTTCCCGGAATAAGTTAGTCATTTACATTTTCGCTTATAGATTAAGTCCTCCATTCATTATCACTTATTAGAAAACCAATTATTCATCCACCGCTTTTTATTCATTACTGGGAAACTGGTCCCATTATATCCAATCGGAGCCACCATCCCAAACGGAAAAGGAGTTGTATTAAGGTCCGGACCGGGTGGTTATCCCCCGATGTTGATGCAATGATTTTCAGGGCATAAACACCTTGTTATGGTTTCAACAAGAAAATAATTAATCGTTTAGGAAACCAACTAATATCAACCATCGCATAACCAATCAAATATAAAAATGAGATAATAATGCAAAAATTCATCTTCATGAATAACTCCCCCTGAGCTCATGCACCTCTTATACACACTTATTTTTTTTATGGTTTCATTATCAAAGATCCTTCTTGGAAATTTAGAATGCTACCATATGCTCCCACTGAGGCCATGCATGTGTCAGTTCTGGATGGAGTATTTTCCTCCTCCTTCTTCCTCCAAGATTTGATAGGTTGATTTTTGATATGTACTCCATTATTGCATCTCTTATATGATTTGTTTTACATGATATATACCTTTAATTGGTTCTCCTAAAACAAATGGACATTTTTCAGTCTCTGGCCTTATGGCCAACAATTGTCACATAAATGATATTGTATGTGTCCAAGAAACAAAGGATAAGAATCAAATATCCTCTTCTTCACATAGGTCCTACAGTCAAAAGACTAATGGCCCTATTTATTGCATGAGATGTCGCCATGAAAGGAAATAGTATACCCTACCATAGATGAGATTTTTTGATGGGGCCTTTTCTATGACTACATATTCTATTGCATGTTTCTTCAATTTGCGATAACATGTCCAAGTTTCTGGTTGCTGAAGCATATAACATATCCTAAGGGTGTGAATGATCTTCTAGGAGGATGGACTTTTCTTGGAGATTTTTTTTGTTATTCATTTTTCTCCTTTGACAGTTTATTTTGTTACTCATTATTGCTTTCCTTCTTGCTACTGCCATCTTTTTCTATGGCATTTTTAAGTGTTACTTTTGAACTTATTTCCCCCTTGTGTGGGCTAAGACCTGGAGATTTTTGGCTAGTCTTCAATAGAGTGGTCTTCTCTTTTAAATCACTTCTCAATGCAACCCCTTCAACTTCCAATCTTTCACATTGAACTTATTTTTCCTCATATTGCTTCCTCATTCCTTATTCAATTCGCCCTCCTTCTTCTAGCTGAATTTTTAATTTGATGATTCTTCTTTGTAGGCACACTTATTTTCATTAGAAATTTTCAATAAATTTTGTTGGTCTTTATTCTTACTTGTAAGAGTTTTAGTCTCAGTGTCTAATGTTTCTATCTTGCATGGCTCTTCACCTTTAGAATTTTCTAAGTCTGATTTTTCTACAAAAGGATTACCTCCACTTCTTTCCAAAGGATCAATCCCAATCGATCGGTTATCATCTTCATCATTTTTTAATTGCAAAAATAAGGGTTCTTCTGAATCTAAAATATTTCTGGATTTTTTTTTGCTATTCTTCTTTGGGACATCTTCTTCTTTTTCTTGGCCATGGTACGTGATCTACCCTTAAACGATTAAGCTTCATTGGAGAGAACTTGGTTCTTATACCAACTATTTGAATCATCTCATTATTGAGAATGGGGGGGTGAATCAGTAGTGATAGAGTTTATTAAAATTGATTTTTTTTTATTTTTTATTTTTTATTTTTTATTTTATTTATTTTTTTTAATTTTTAAGTTTTCTCTTTCTGGTTAATCTTATTAATAATATGCAACAGTTAATCAAAAGATCACGACATGTAAACGTGCTAAATAAGCACCATCATCATATAATCATGCACAAGGAGATGAAAGGATATATGGTGGAAAACCCCCTCAGGGTCAAAAACGACCCTTGTTGTTGTTGTTTCTCTGCTTCAAATTTTATTAATCAATTTAATTATTTTTACATAGTTTATTTGGACACTACATTTGATCAAGATTTAAACAAAAATGCACAAATTACAGAGATAACCATAAACACAAAGATGCAGTGGAAATAATACTTCATTTCATTAATGTTAAATACTAAAACATGCTTACAAACAGAAATGGAAATAAACCAGCTAGGGCGATGGTAGCTTATCTTTGAGAAGAAATGTGGCGGCTACATGCCTCTGAAATGTGTTACAATGAGGCTCGAAGGCCTATTTATTGTTGACAAATAATGGAAAACACTAAACATCCAAAAATCTAACCCTAGGAGATGAAACGCCACAATATTGGCCCCGTTTTGGGTAAATTGGTACATCAACTTCCCGAGGTCGTAACTTTGGCATACGATCTCCGTTTGATGTGCACCATAGCTCGCTAGAAAGATTTATCCTAGTAATACGACTTTGGGAAGAGCAACATCAGTCCATGAACCCATGTTGGTCCCAAATTTCCCAAAAAACATTGTTTAGGGCTTCAAAACGGCTCCAAAAGTTTAGGACCCGAAAAACTGCTAAAAATAGTAAATTGTGCTACAATTACGGAAACTGAAAAAATGAAAGAGACAGTTGTGGGGGTCCAAGTGGGATAGGTGGGTGGCCACCAACATCCACCTGGATCAACATCTGACACAATTTAACTGGCCACCACAAGCAATGATGCACTACCCCTTATTTAGCAAGCCACCACTTATCAGATGCCACAACCTCTTAATCTTCTAGGGCCTCATTTCAGAATTTTCATAATGGACCCCTGACCACAAAAAAATAATAACTCTCTTCTCTAATCCACTCATACATTCAAAAATATCAAATCATATAAATTGTTATAACCAAACCATGGCTCATCAACCTACTAGGAACCGACACCTCTAGTCATCAATCTCTATTCTCCTCACAACTATCATACATCTCTTGATTAATATGAAAGAGTTGACTCTTATGACAAAGGTCATCACAAAGAAATCATTTTAAAACCTCCTTACACAACTCAAACCCTCAACCTCAATATTATTGATAGCAAACATATGATTGACTCATAGAAAAAATGTTCTTAAAAATTCATCCATTGATGCATCAATTCTATAGCAACGATATGTATGATATAACACCAATATTTGCAAAATAAACTTTGTTATACACTCAAAATGTTTCTCTGTAACAAATATGTCAGCTATAAATGACGATTTCTATTATAATATTTTCTTCAACAATGATGGATACACTTTTCAAAACAATTATCTATCTTCCCTTGCATGCACTTGTATTTTTAGCATTCTAGATCACCAATGTAGCTTCCACATTTACTCATATACAATCACTCTACCTATTGTAGCTTAATTATTCCTCTTCCCATCGATCACATGAAATCCCTCATCTTTGTTTTGCACTGTTGCATCATCCTTTTTCTTGATCTTTAAGAGCACAATAATTCTTTAACAAGATTATGGGAATTCACATCATCTCCAAAAACCAGTCTCACATCCTTGAACCTCTAAATAATGCGCACATATAGAGGACAATAATACTCAATCAAGTAACCGTTAAAGATCCAGTATGCTCCACTACCTCCATTATGGACTTAAACATTACATTCACACCTTCTGGGAGTCGAATCTACTTTCAATCGAACATTCTAAACAAAACCATGGGCACTTACCTTGGTCGTCGCCTGTAGTTTTGTTGATGGTGCTAGACCTGCCAACATTTAAGGGGTCTCCCCAATATGAAGTCCCAACTAGACCTCACATTTTTTATTATAGTAGCCCCATCTAGAATATGGTCCAGTTGTTGAAGCAATGGGTTTTAATGATGTGTCTTGGATGCAATAATGTATAGAGTGGTGTATTCGAGACTTTAGGAAAGAAGTGTGTTACTCTGTGGAAGGTAAAGTGTGATGTGTGAAAGGTTCTAACAAAATGAGGGGAAAATGAGTGATCATAGTAGAAGCTTGTAATAATATGTTGCTTAAAAGGAACACACGAGCTTAAAGACATCAAGAGTTATCCTGCAAAATAGTTCTCAAGATAACCATGATGGAAATAAACCAAAAAACACATTGAACAAGATTCATACTAATGAAAATAAAATAGTTCATAAGCATTAGCATAAGTGAAACAAAATTTATTTCAAATATAACAAGAATATTCCTACTACATTCACAATATATGCATGAAAATGTGCCGAATATGAGCTTTGAATAAAGTGAAAGTTCAAAGCAATCATATACCAATGATGAACCACTAGTCCCAATAGTGGAACATAAAGTCTACACCTTCTCCTCCAAAGAATGATACTCCTTCTATGCTACGAAGAAGCCAAGGCTCTCAACAAACTACCAAGTTCCTGATTCTAAGCTAAAATCCTATCCAAATGCTTGGTTCCCAAAAATATCTTTACATGAGTATGAATATATATTTGTAACAAAGGGGGGTGACTATTCATCTCCCTTTTGTGACTCTTGGACTTCTCTCATGACTCTTCAACTTCTTTACAAAATGGCTCTTCACATTCCATAGTTGACACTTGGAATTCCACTTACAAATTAATTACAAAAGAATATCACAATATGCTTGTACCCATATAGGACAAAATGGGTAGAGCCAACTAGACAAACTATAATGAAAAATAAGTTTAGCTTGAGTTTGGGTAAACTCCAACTCAACAACTTTGACTTATAGGTTCTCTGTCACATGAAGGTGGAAAGATTTGTACTGCGTGATGAATTCCCCAAACTGTGTGACGGGATCAAGATGAAAGTGGACTCTATACTCCATGAGATTAGGGTACACTGATTTGGAACCATTATGAGTTTCCTTCTTTAGAAGGAGAAACATGGTATTGATTTGGGTAGGGCCACCAATTTTTTCATGTTCTTCCTATTCACTTCAAGATCTTCCTTGGAAATGACCAGTTTGAACTGTTCCAAGTATTCTTCGACCTCTTTCTTGAGTTGATTCCTACATTTGGCTTTAGTGAGTGAAACAACTGATGGGATATTGTGAAATTTCACCATGAAATCCATGTTATCATATAATTATGCATATGAGGCCTGAACATTGGTGATGAATGAGGTGATTTGTTTGTTGCTCTAAGTGATCATCTATACTTGCACTTTATCCAACTCTGTCTGTTGCCTTGTTTTCTTTACTAATTTGGATGGTGCCACTTTGTATTACATTTACAACTCATGCACGGTAGTGATGGATATATGGACAACCTTGAGAGCCTTAGCATTATCTTTACACTTTTCATGCAAGGAGACAACTGCTTTATGCATGGTGACAAGCTCTTCATACAATCTTCTCATGGTTTCTCCTAATGTCGATACTTCACCAAGTATGGTTGCCTTAAGTTATTCCAAATAAACTTGCACGAGAGTTGTGTTTTGGAACTCTACTTGGAGTTATTCAACATCTTTCCTTACATCCTATAAGTTCTTTTCCAACTCTTTGTTCTTGGCCATCATATACTCAATGTTTGACTTTGTAGCACCTGCAAAGGCCAGGTTTCTTGTGGAAATGGCATGCAGATTCGTTCTGGTGTCTGTCACAATAACCCTTTCTCTGATAAATGTAGTAGATGCGAGGTCATCCAGAAAATGTTTCCTTCTTGGTTGTAAAATATTCTTATGAAGCTCATCATAAGTCAAATTGTATGTGTCCATAACCAGACCCTCATCAAGAGGAACAATTTTATCTTCCTTGCTTGGAGCTTGCTCTACTACCGAAGGAGGGAGGGACTGAATGGTGACTTACAGAGTGTTGAAAATTAGGTCAACATCTTGATTCAATGTCTCTGGTTCCACCTCCATGTCTTGAATCACAATCAACTCCTCAATTTCTTGAGCGAGCTCCTTGTCCTACACTTTTTAACTCTCCTCTTTTGGTAGTCGGTTATGCTCTTGTTCCTTGGATTGTTTCGTGATGCTTCTTCTTCTTCTTCCATTCTTCACATTTCTTCTTCTTTTTCTTCTTCTCCTTGTCGTTCCCTTTCTTCTTCCAATCTTTTGTGCTCTTATGCTTCCCTCTACTTTATCTCTTCCTCCTACTTGCTTTGTTTCCTCCTCTTCTCTACTGTTATGGCCGCTTTCAAGATGATTAGATATGATTTCATCTTTTGGCTTTGATCTTCCACTAGACTATTCACAACTTTCCTCTTGCCCTTCTCATGCACTAGGTTGTTCCTTTCCATTGGTACTATCTATGGAGTGACTTCCTTCTACAGAGTAACCTACAATGTTCCAACGAAGCTGACTGGTTCGCAGGACTTGGAGGCATGATAACAATTTTTCCATGCTTCCTCCTTGGGTCTATGAAAGGTATTTCTTGGCCATTGATAATGAACCCTCACATAATGGTATTTTTAAAAAATTCCTAGTATTGTACGGATTGAATTCCAAACTATCAAATGTGGATTTTGTTATCTCCTTTCATTCAGTGTTTGCAACTTTCAGATTCTTGATTTTGTACAATCTGATCTGCATAGGAAGAGTGAGATAGTGTGCTTTCTTCTTCCTGTGTAAAAATGTTGATAACCCTATGGAAATATGGTAAGAAAACTCTTTCATGACCAAATTATTGGTGGCATAAAAGGTAGAATATGCAATGAGTTCTTTCCACCAAACACTTTAAAGAAATTTCCATCTGGTGAGGAAAATCAATATGATATCTTTGACACTACTTCTATTGCCCACATGACATGCAAGGTGACTCTTCCTCAAAGATAAACTTGTAATACCGAATGAGGAAGTGATTAGTCCATTTTTCCATTAATCCTTTGTCACTTCACTCTGAAATAAACTTGCAATAAATATGCACAACAAACTCTCTTGGTGTCCAGGTCCAATTCATGCCAGGAAATAAATTGAGAGCACACATTGCATCCAGCAGGAATGAAGACAAGTAGAATATGGATTTCTTTCCCTTGGGAGGATTATTGGAATTAGATACATGGATCTTTAGCTGTTGAGCCAACAAGGTTAACCAATTGAATGGTTTTCCTTCATTCATGATCTATTATAGCAAGAATTCCCACCCTTCGAGGAAGGTCTGGGTACTCTGCTGACCATAGATCCTACAACATAAAACTATCAAGTACTAATAAACCTTCCTTAGTGACTTTGTCTTGTAGGTGTTGGTGGGTGTCTGATAGAACTTTTTTGGCTCTTTCACCCAACCTTTGAGAGCCTCCTTTGTGCTCAAGTAGTTGGTGGCAACATAGAAGTAAGAATCCATGAGATATTCCAATTCTGACAAATGGTAGATAAGATGGTAATACATTGCTATAAAAGAGGAAAACCCTTATCCACTGGCACTATTAAGAGTCATAGTCTTGTGATATATATGTGAAATTACCTAGCTGACAATGTCTGCACATGGGAAATTCGAATAACTGCATGCAACCTTGTGTAACCCTAACTTTTGGACATTGATATCCACTTCTTGGTCTTCAATATCTTCTTTGAAGATTCTTGCTTAGAAATCTTCATTTACTTTGTACCATGGGATATTTGACTCATTTTATATGAACAATTGAGTATCTCTGAAAACTGGAAAGTTCATTGGAGTACTTTCAACTACCTCCCTGGTGCTTCTTTCATGGGTGTCCCTTGAAGCACATCTCTTTGGTGCCATGCTGATGGTAACTGATGAAGAGAAGTACCCAACAACTGCAATACTTGTAGGAGATAAAGCACTTGTGGAAAACATGAATTATATTCAAAAAATTAACTCTCAAAAAAAGATCATAGCTACAACCACATGACTGAAGGGGAAAATTTTCCAAATCCTAAGTTGAGGGCAGAGGATGGCTCCAAGAACTATGCATTGCACAATCTTAGCCTAGGCAGGTTGAGGGAGAGACTATGCATTGCGTAGTCTCAATATTCAAGGGTGAGGCTTGAGCCCTAGAAATTCACAATTCACACCTGGGAAATCCAGGTACTACGCATAGCATAGTTGTAGAGGAAAAGCATGAAGCTTGAGCCTTGGTCTTCTGCAATTACTAGCTGAGCAAGCAAATTGTTGAGAAAGTGAGGGGCATATCTACCCAGAAAGAGGATGGGAAAGTCACATATTTGAGTGATGGTTAAATTTGGATTGTATATCTTACTAAGGAAAGATAAATAAGTGAATATTAAGTGCAGAAGATCAACATGCAAAGGGAAAACCAAATATGCAAAAACAAGAAAGTTGATGCGACACTTGTAAAAGAAAAATGACGGACTGAACCAACACTTGTACAAGCTAATGTAAGTTAAAATTACAAAAAAAATGAAAAGAAACAACCAAAACAACACTCACAGAAGCGAAATGATAAAAAGTGACAGAAAAAGCGACAAAAGACAACAAAATAAAAACACACCTAGAAAACCGTCACAAACTCCATCAAAGGATCCTTGATCTCCTTAAAAAGGATAGAAATCCAAGATTGAATGTGTAAATTAGATCTAGGGGCATTAACTATATATATGTAGACTAATTACAGTTTATGACGCACATGCTTAAAATCAAGGAAAAAGTGACACTTGGTGGAAAGTTCGAAAATAGCAACTTGTGTCATCCTTTGGGAAAATAATTATCCACTTCCTATTTTCTAGGCATTTATTTTTTCTATTTATTTATTTTTTCCTTTTTTCATTTTTGGAAAATTGACCATTCACATTTCCAAGAAGGATTGCATAGTTCCCAACCACTGGGAAACTCCTTGACTCACTGAATTACGCAATTTATAATCTCAAGGGAATCTTTGCACAATTTCTTAGCTCAAGGTCGGGCTATCTCGCAAAATTGCACAGTTTCTGAGCTTAAGGTTGGCCTACCTCTCTAGATTTTACAGTTCAAATCCTCAAGGTTGACCTGCCTTCCAAGGTTATGCAATTGCTGGAGGGAAGACTGACAATTATGCAAATTCAAGTCAAGAGTCAGCTTAAGCCAGGAAGATATCAAACCTGGATCAACTCAACACAAGAAAAACATGAAAGATAAGTTTTGGTCATATCATGAATACTTGATGATGGTAAAACATAAGCTCTTGTGGATAGAAGGGAGGCTAAAAAACCAAAGCATGGGAAAATTTTTGGATATTGGTTGTCGCAACAACAACACTTGGTGACACACTAGTAGAACTCCAACTCTATGTATTGGTCTTAACTCATGTAAAATAGGTATAACTCTTCCAGAAGTATTGTTTATTTCATTGATCGCCATAGCTTCTTTACTTTTCTTAAGTTAAAGATATAGTCCCTACCATTCTCTTCATTGGCGACAAACTACAAAGGAATGTCAAGCTCAATTGTTTCAATTAGGGATAGAAAGTGTATAGATACACAAGTGAACTTGGATTACCAGAGTCTTGGTTTTCATCTTTGGTGTTGATTCACTGCTAGTAGGCCTAGGTAGTACCCTAAAGGAGTCACTTCAGGGACACAAACATTGCTCCACTACCAGCGAGCCTGGATAGTACTCGATAGAGTTTCTTGCATCACCTCTATAAACATAAAGACTTTCTCTTCTTTCACTTTTTATTATTATTTTCTATTTTTGTTAAAATATCTATGCATAGGAGCTTATTTATTTGATGAGGCGGAAGAAGCATCCCAAATTTTTATACTACCCTTAGTTGACAAGACAAAACCTAACAATTATAAGACTAATTAGAGTAGGTGGTACTAGTTAAATATTAAGCATCATGATTCCACCATGGTTTTCTCTAAAAAGAATGTATTTCCCATCAGGATATCATCAACTAAAGGTGCAAGATCCACACAAAGAGACATAATTAATAGATAATAAAGCATTTACAATAGCACAAATTCCTCCTAAACTTCACCAAGCTTGCTTTGGAAATTGAACATGATCTCATGCGAAATATATCCTATAACAAAAAGGAAATAAAAGAGAAGGGAATAAAGTAAATGAAAACAAAACAAAACAAATAAAACAAAAAAACTATTCCCATTCCTAAATTGATCGAGAATAGGCCATGCTTATGTAAAATGAAACTTCCAGTGTAACCACCAAAACATAGGTTGACTTATATAGGAAAGGGAGTCCATATTAAGAAATATATTCAAGAATAAAAATGGACCAGAAAGATAAATTGATACATGCTGCAACATTCAAAGAGTAGCATGCATAATAGTACAACAGAAAAGAACAAGATTTTTTTTGCAGATGCATTATGGTGTTTGTACACATCAAAACAAGGTAGCATGCAATATCATCCTCTTGAACTTCTTAATTTGGAAAACATACTGAAAGTGAAAAACTTAAATTTCATGAAAAAGCTTTCCAAATATGACTCCTCCAATGGTTGAGTGATAACATCATACAAAGTGGATGGAGGGTGAAAATATTGTGGAAAGCATTGATTTTTAATTTTCACGATGCAATGGTTAGGATCCTTGGAAGATACAACACTATCTTGATCCTGATTGGAAATTTCTTTAAGAATGCGAGAACCGAACAAAACCATCAGTGCAAGATGAAGTTCCTCGATAACTTGCAGAAGTTCCAAGACATCAGATAATATATCATCAAAATATAGTGGCTTAGAAAAATCAACAACAGAAGGTACAGAGTCATGACCAAATGAATAAGATCATGACAACCATGATCATAATTTTCATCATTGAAAATAAAGGCATCCTCTTGATATGATGAATCGTAGAGAGGGGAAGATTGAAAACAAGAAATTTCAGCCTTCGTTCTTCATAATGATCAGATGATGTATTGAAGGGATCAAGAAGAGAAGATTCTCCCTCTCCATGTTCATATGTAAAACTGACATCCCATGAGTTCTGAGTATGATCCTAATTAACATAATTAGAAACTTATTCTTCGAAATATTCAATAGGTATGACAAAATCGTGGAAGATGTCAGGATAATGAAGAAGAGGTGAACACAGAGTAAAATCATATTGCATTGCAAATTCTTATTCAGAAATAGTATCCCACACATAATCATCGTAAATGATATCGCAAGTTGGTTGGTGAACACTAACTCCATCCTAAGTTTGATCCTCATGAACAATATTAGAAGACATGATTAAAATTGGTGAACCCAACAACACACAATCGGGAGGACCAAAAGAACCATTGGATGGATGCCGGGGAGAAAGAACATCAATAGGAAAACCAGACTCATAGTCTAAATTTATGTTTGAATTTTGAATATGTGAGGTGGGATAAGATGGTGGGAGATCAAGGGATGGAATCTCAAGTTCTTCAACCTCAACTTGCGTAATGGAGCTTCTTGATGAGGGAAAGCCGAAGAGTCATTCAAAACAAAAACTTCCTTCATTGTAAATTTGGGAGCTCCATAACTAATATACGTTGGGACACTTTCAAAAGATTCATATTCTTTTGGCTTCATCAAAATATGAAAAATAAATTTGAACTTCTCTTTCATTAACTTCAAATCATTGTCATATTTTGAAATTCAAAACATAAATTAATGAAGCTATCATGAAAATTGTTAAGAGATTCATCATGTGTTTTCCTTAAAGGTGTGATCTTATTGAAAACATATTTATAATCATACCTGCCAAATGCGTGGAAAAGATCTTTGACAAGATGTACGAAAGAGTGTATAGAAACATTTGGTAATATGTAACTCCAATCCTTAACATGTGCTTTGAATGTGAGGATCAACAACATGCAACCAACATCCTCATAGTGAATATTGTGTTTAGGCAAAATTTCAAGAAAGCGAGCGATGTGCTCAAGAATGGTTGTTCCACCCTTGTCATTAAATTTCATATTCGACAAGTCATTTATTATCCCCATGGGCACTTTCAGATTTGTAGTTCAAGAAAAACATGCTCGGGTTAAGATATGGGAAGAATCCATTAAAGGCAATGAAAGTTCAAACAAACTTAACGGGCTCAACCTCTCATCTGGCCCTCCTTCTAGCACCATAAATGTTAATGGTTTTGGACTTGCCAAAATTTAGGGGGTATCCTTGATATGAAATCCCAACCATATCTCACACCATTTAGTGTAAGAGGCCCATCCGGAATATGGCCCGGTTGCCGAAGAAGTGGGTTTTAATGATGTGCCTTGGCTGCAATAACACATAGAGTGGTGTATTCGTGACTTTGGGAAGCAAATGTGTGAATCTATGGAAGGTCAAGTGCGATGTATGAAAGGTTCTAACACAATGAGGGGAAACAAGTAAGCCCCTTAGAAGCCTATAATGGTACACAACTTAAAAGGAACACACGAGCTTAAAGACATCACGAGTTAGCCTACAAAATAGTTCACAAGTGAACCATGATGGAAATAAACAAGAATGTTCATTCAACAAGATTCATACTAATGAAATTGAAATAGTTCATAAGCATTAGCGTAAGTGAAATAACAAATATTGCAAACATAACAAGAATATTCCTACTATATTCACAACATATGCATGAAAACTTGTCGGCTCTAACATTTTATTAAAGTGAAAGTTCCAAGCCTACATATACCATTGATGAACCACTAGTCTCAATAGTGGAACATGAATTTTACACCTTCTCCTCTAAAGAAAGATACTCCCTCTATCTATGGAGAAGCCAAGGCTCTCAACAAAATCCCAAGCTCCTGATTCTAAGCTAAAATCCTAGCCGTAAACTTGGCTCCCCAAAATCCCTTTACATGAGTTATGAGGATATATTTATAACCAAAGGGTGTGACTGTACATCTCCCTTTTGTGACTCTTGGACTTCTCTCATGACTCTTCAACTTCTTTACAAATGACTTATCACATTTAATAGTTGACTCTTGGAATTCCACTTACAAATTAACTACAAAATAATATTACAATATACTTGTACCCATATAGGAAAAAATGGGTAGATCCAACTAGACAGCCTAATAAGACAAATAAGTTAAGCTTGAGTTTGGGGAAACTCTAGCTCAACAAGTTCGACTTGTAGGTTCTCGGTCATATTACGGTGTGAAGCTTCGTACTACGTGATTACTTCCCTAAACTGTGTGATGTGATCAGGTTGAAAGTAGACCCCCGCATCCATGGCATCTGAGTACATTGATTTGGAACTGGTCTAAGTTTCCTTCTCTAGTAGGAGAAACATTCTATTGATTTGGATAGGGCCACCAATGTATTTCTACATCTTCTTTCTGCTCACTTCAAGATCTTCCTTGGTAGTGACCTTTATGAACTATTCCAAGTATTCTTCAACCTCATTCTTGACTTGATTCCTAGGTTTGGCTTCAGTGAGTGAGACAAATGATGGGATCTTATGTGATTTCAAAATGAAATCTACACTATTGTAAAATCATGCACATGAGGCCTGAATATTGGCGATGAATGAGGCAAGTTGTTTGTTGCTTTGAATGATCATCTGCACTTGCGCTTTCTCCAAATTTCCCTGTTGCCTTATTTTCTTTGCCAATTTGTATGGTGCCACTTTGTATTGCATTGAACACTCATGCATGGAATCGATGGTTGTATGGACAACCTTGAGAGCTTTATAATTTTCCTTACTCTTCTGTTGCATGTCGTGAAATAAGACAACTGCTTTATGCATGGTGACAAGCTCTTCATACAAGCTCTACATGATTTCTGCCAATGTCGATACTTCACCAAGTATGTCTATCTTAAGTTCTTCCAAATAAACTTGCATGGGAGTTGCATTTTGGACCTATACTCAAATTTGTTCAACCTCTTGCCTTAGAACCTATAAGTTCTTTTCCAACTATTTTTTCCCGGCCATTAAATACTTAATGTTTGAATTTATAGCACCTATGAAGGCTAAGTTGGTTGCATAATTGGAATTTAGATTCCTTTTGGTGTCTTTGAGGTCTTGCAGAAATGTTTCTTCTTTTATTTTACAATCTTCTTCTAAAGCTCATCGTAAGTAAGATTCTACGTGTCCATAACTAGGCCCTCATCAAGAGGAACAATTTCCTATTCCTTGCTTGGAGCTTGCTCTACTACCAGAGGAGGGGGAGACTGAATGGTGACTTGTTGAGTGATCGACATTAGGTCAACAACTTGATTCCACAGCTGTGGTTCCACCTCCATGTCTTGAATCACAATCAACTCCTCAATTTCTTGAGCGAGCTCCTTGTTCTACAACTTTTCAATCTCCTCTTCTGGTAGTTGGTTTTTCTCTTGTTCCTTGGGTTGTTTATGTGTTGATTCTTCTTATTCCATTCTTTTCCTTTATTCTTCTTCTTCTTCTTCTTCTTCTTCTTATCTTTTCCTTTATTCTTGTAATCTCCTATGCTCTTGTTCTTCCCTATGCTTGATCTCTTTCTACAACTTCTTTTGTTTCCTCCTTTTATATGCTATTATGACCACTTTCAAGATGATTGGATATGCTTTGATCTCGCAGCTCTGCTTTTCCACTAGAATGTGCACAACTTTCCTCTTGCCCTTCTTGTGCACTATGTTGCACCTTTCCACTAGTACTTCCTTTGGAGTGACTTCCTTCTGTGGACTAACCTGGATGCTCCATCAAAGCTGACGGGTTTGCAGGACTTGGAGGCATTTAAAAAAATTTCCATGCTTCCTCCTCGGGTCTGCGAAAGGTCTTACTTGGCCATTTATAATGAATCCTCGCACAATGTATTTACAAACATTCCTAGGATTTTAGAGATTAAAGTACGAACGATTTATGGAATATTTTTCTATCTTCATGCCTTCTGTGTTTGTAACTTTCAGATTCTTGGTTTCGTATAATTCAATCTGCATAGGAAGAGCAGGCCAATGTGCTTTCTTCTTCCTATGCAACACTACTGATAACCTTGTGGAAAGATGGTAAGAAACCTATCACATAAAAAACTTATTTGTGGCATATCTTGGTAGAATATGTAGTGAATTATGTCTTCTAAACACTTTGAGGAAAGTGCCATCCGGTGAGGCAAACCAATCTGCTATCTCTGACAATGCTTCAATAGCCCCATGTGACATATAAGGTGGATCTTCCTCAAAGATCAGCTTGTATAATAGAATGAGGAAGTGACTAGTTATATTTTCCATTACTCCTTTGCAGTTGTACTATAGAATCAGCTTGGAATAAATATGCACGATATACTCTCTTAGTGTCCAGGTCCAATTCATTCTAGGAAATGAATTGTGATCACAAATTGCATCCAACGGGTAGGAAAACATGTAAAATATGGCTTACTTTCCCTTGGGAGGATTCTAGGAATTAGCTACATGATCTTCAACTATTGAGCAAAAAATTGGACCAGTTGAATGGTTTTCCTTCGTTCATCATCTGGTTCAGGAAAAATTTCCATCCTTCATGGAAGGTCTTAGTACTTTGCTGACCATATATCCTACAACATAAAACTTTCAAGTACTAATATTTATTCCTGAGAGACTTTGTCTTATAGGTGTTGGTGGGTATATGAAGGAACTTTGTTGTCTCTTTCACCCAACCTTTGATAACCTCTTTTTTTCTCAAGTAGTTAGTGGAAACACAGAAGTAAGAATTTGTGAGTGATTCTAGTTCTAAAAAATGGAACATGAGATGGCAATTGGGTGCCATAAAAGAGGAAAGCCTTTGTCCATTGGCATTGTTAAGAGTCATAGTCTTGGGATCTATATGCGAAATTATCAACCTAACAATGTTTGCAAATGGGAAGGTTGGATACCTACATGCAACCTTATGTAACCGTGACTTTTGGACATTGATATACACCTATCGGTATTCAAAATCCACTTCGAACCTTGTTGCTAAGGAAGCTTCATTTAGTTTTTTCCATGTGATATCTGACTCCTTTTCTATGAACAATTGGGTATCTGTGAAAATTGGCAAGTTCATTGGAGTACTCTCAACTACCTCCCTAGTGATGGTTTCAATGGTGTCCTTTGAAGCAGATCTCTTTCATTCCATGATGACAGTAACTGATGAAGATAAATTTTCAACAATTTAAATATTTGTAGAAGGAAAAACACTCACCAACAAGGGACTCTTATGAAAGGACATCAAACAAGTCTTTCCCCAAGGAATTCAGAGCAAGAAGTGGTTTCCAAATCAACCACATTGAGCACACCTGTCAAGCCCAAAAGGAGGAAACCAAGGAAAGGTCCCCTATATTTAAAAACAAGGAAGAGGACCAGGATCAGTTGAGGGAAGTTGCAACCTTCTTCAAAGGTCCCTATCACTATTGAGGAGACGCCCAGTAAAAGGGGAGTATTGGGGCCTAGTGAAGGAGAAATTGAGGAGATTAACTCTCCTAAGGGAAAAATTAAACCACCCATGAGATATGAGAGGAGGTCCACCACTAGGGAGGTGACCTTCAAGAAACCCAAGACACAAGTTTCCCTTGATCAAGTATAAAAGGTGTTTCAACAGGAGAAATAGAGGAACCTACAAGAGAAACAAGAAAAACTATAGGAGCATAAAAAGTAGCTAAAAGAAGGAGAAACCACCTTAAAAGTAGATGAAAAAGTCCTCCAAGAAGGGAGGCTTACCAACTCTTGGTTATCTTAGGAAGGCTTATCAACTCTTGGTTATTTTGCTTGTAGAATCCATTGTCAAGAGAGCACAAAAACCTTTCTTAAAAGGTGGGAAGTCTTATTAGGCCAGTTGGTGAATGATGTGAGGTTGTTCAGCTGGTCAAATCTATTAGATCGATAATTGAAGGCCCATGTAGCATAGACTTAGAATCCACCCAAGGGTGAGTGGGAAAGGTTCTATATGTCTGCATACTTACTTGATGTAATCTGTGTGCAATAACAGTTCCTTGGCATGAACTAGACATGGAAACCATGAGAAACTACCATGCACATCAATTGAAAGTTTCTTTTGGAATGTAGTTATTGAGAAGTAATGGAAAGTCTAATGGACCACTTCATCATCCTGCTTTAAAAGCTTCTATTTGAAGAATATCTGCCTTGCATGTCATGAGAAGTAATGGAGGCATTAGCAGACATCACAGATTGGTATGCCTCACTAGGTGGCACCTTTATTAGAGTGTTTTGTGGAGAGAAGCCTCTCCATGTCTTACCAAGTTATGCCACTTAAAAATTCATCATACAAGGAGTATCATACCATCTCGTTGCAGGGTTGTTAGCAGCACTGCACAAGAAGTAGAGAGAACCATGGCCCACCCTTTGTAGATTGGATTATATGAGATAAAGAAATTGAAAGTTGTAGATGTCAAGGCTGAGGAGATAGTGAAATTTAAATTTGACACTAAAGAATTTAATCTGTATGATCCCTACTATATTTTCAAGGACAATTTTATGAGAGTTTACTTTCCGTGGTTCGGCAGGGAATTTCATTGGCCAGAGGAGGATTCTTGGAGATACTGCTACAATGCCTCTAGACTGAGTGAGTTGGTTATTTTAGTAAGGACTTCATAGGTTGCTCCATAAACGAAAATAACCCTGAAAGCAGTGTTACACAACATTTTGTCACTGTCCCTGTACTCCTCGTTCCTCAATCTTGGAGGACCTCTACAGTGACCCTAATGTGATTTCCTGTCATGAAAAACATGTCCCTACATCCCTTTTCATCTGCATAACATTTCCCTCTTACATCATTTCCCAAGAATATTCCTTCAACCCAGTTTTCAAGACTGGCGCTAGCACTTAGTTTCTTCCCTGTGCCAATTTGCAGAATCTAACACTAGGCCTAGTGCCGAATAACACTGGTCAGAAATTCATGACCCATGTCGACCCTCTTTTGGCAAGTTTTTAAAAATGGAGTTGAATATTCTAGGTCTAGAAGCTTCATGAATAGAAGTATGGTAAATGGTTGAGCAAGATAGAGCTGAGAGAGACTGTTTGGGCTCCTTTCCCCTATTAGAATGGAACAAACCAAAAGGGATAATGCATGTCCCACCATAAGAGGATCAATATTCCCTCTATCAAAGCTATATAAACTCCTCATTTTACAACCTTAGCTAGCTAGTGAAAGGGTTGGAATAATATGCAAATCTTGATAGCCATCCTGAGAACCTTAGCTTTCTAGTTTCTGTGTGAAGGGAGAATAAGCTTGTAGTGTTCGGTTTGGAGTAAAGAGGAAGAAGCCTTGAACTTCCATTGTTTTGAGGGTGAATCATGAGATTCTTATAGTGGTGCTAGAACCCAGACATGCCAAAGGGAATCTGCAATGTCAAGGCTTCTATTGTATTTCTATTTGAAGTTTATTTTAATAAAACTAATGGTTTATTTCCTATATCGTGTGTAATATTACATCTGATAGCTTAGAACTCCTTGAACTTTTAATTATATTGAATTCAATTTTATGTTATCACGTTTGTTGTTGTTTCTTGCATGTTTGTTTCAAGTATTTGAACGAAAGGAACGAAAGGAAGCTAGAGCAAGGAAGCAAGATCACCATCAATTAGATTAGTGTTATAAGATGTAGGCCCTCTTATTCAATTCTAATCTAAGGCAATTTACATTAGATTTTCTTGTTTGCAGCTAGACCCACTCTCTTGGGTTAGAGGGATCGTCTCTATCCGTAGAGAGGATACTCCTACTCCAAAAAATGACTACTCCACTGGGGATCCATCCCTCTCTTTGGATTGCTTTTTATTTCATTATTTGTAACAACTTTTCTTATTTCACTCTTTTTGTTTGGTAATCTGTACTTTAAGTCATCTGCTGCTTTGATTCTTGAATTTAGAGTGACAAGTATGGTTCTGGTTTGTAATTTTATTTATTTTTTCTTTGAATCCCTTGATCGACGTTGTTTATTTTCTAATAGTCATGCCGACTAGCGCAAGTTCCCTTTGAACAATTACGCCACAACCCCTTCTAGCACTTGTTGGTAGTTAGGCAGTCGTGTCAATGCCTGTAGGTTAAAATCAGGGTTTCTCCTAAATCGTTGCTAGTGTGTCTTGTCCTCATAAATTCTATTTCCTGGCTTGTTTACCTGTCTTCTCCTTAGCTAAAATGCTTTGTTAAATTTATTTGTTTTCTTGATTGGTTTGAGATTTCCTTACTTTCTTTTTTTGAGTTTTTGGATGCTTTGTGTCCTAGCGCATCTAGGTCATTGTCCACTCATTTGTTTGTCTACTCATCAAGTAGAGTTGTTGGTTTGCTGCTTTATGCATTTCGTTTTGGTCATTGCATCTATCTTGCTTTGGTTTCAATTGAACAAATAAAAAAGTTTTGTTTCCTCTTCTCTTGTTGAACGTCTCTTTTCCAAGCATAGATCGCATTGCTCGATTTTTTTCGATTGAATATTTGCATTTGATTTGAAAGGATTTCTTCTTGTCATGCTTTGCATTTGATTGGTGTTAAGGTGTTTGCAAATATTCATTGAAATGTTTATGTGAAAGATTCATTTTAACATTCCATTGAAGAAAATACATCATTCTAGTTTGATTAACTAATATGTTGCATTGATTAGCATCATTAAAAGCTAGAATTGCATCATCATGAGCATGTGAAATCAAATGAACTTCTTTTACTATTAAAAGGACTAGTTGAAGTGCATCCGATAGGAAGAGTAGGAAGTGGAAAGGATTTTCATTATTTTGTTTTGAAGAGAGAAGTAGTGAAGAGTCATCTTATTTTTTATTGCTTGTTTGTTGCATTGATTGTTTTCTCTTCTTTCAATTAGTGTAAGCATTCATCGAATTGAAAGGGTTTTGTCTCATATAGTTGCATGCAAGAGTTTTTCAGGTGACATCGATAGGGCCTAAAAACTGAGACTTAATTTCAAGATGAACTTATAAAATATATCCAATTAACCTAAAGCGCATTTGAAACTAAACGTTCACATTTAGTAGTCTAGGCTAGAGACGTGTTCCAATGTCTTTAAACCTAGCAGATGTCATTCACTTCAGCATTAGACATCACCAGTATAAACTTGTACTCCCCATACCATCGCGTATATAAAGGGAGACCCCACTAGGTTTCCAATCCTTTATGCGTAGGAAGCTGAGTCTGTTGCCTTGTAAACGTGATACACCAAACACAATGTTCAGGGAGATTGCCTGCCCATACTTCTTGGTTCGTCGAGAGGTATTCTGCAGTTCACGGTTACCTGGTAATCATTTTGCTTAGATCATCTTAAGCAGTCATTTTGGTCTTTTTGAATCTTTAAATTCAAAACATCATCGAGCACTTGTCCTTCCGAGCTCATTCAAACTGAAAGAGACTAGAGTCATATTTTCCTTTTTCTCGACTCTTAAAACATGAAAAGGCATCAATCTGTTTGAGCATCTTAAATCTTTTTTTTCCCAAGATCACATCACATTCTTGATAGTCTTTTTCTGGACCACATCGTGAATATATCCCTAATATATTTTTAAAGCCCTGAAATTAATATCCCATCTCTTTTGTTTGAGACAAAGTCATCATGGCTGAACCATCAGGTTTGCCTTGTTCCTCCTCCTCTCCTCCATCTAGAAGGCCATCTATAGAAACTTTTCGTGAGCTTCTGCAGTCACTTGAGGATAAAGGTGTTGAACTTGGAATTGTTCTAAGTATTCAACCTTTGTCTTGTCGTCCACCTCCATCAGATATTAGGTCACCTTACGAACCTGGCTCAAAATCCCTGTTGAAAATAATACTGAGAGGGGATTAAACCAATATTATTAGATCAATAATTTTATATCCCAAACAGATTTATATACGCTACTTCAGTGAAGTGAACTAGCGTGTACATGCAATTGTGCTTAAGGAAACAAGCATATATGTATAGAACTTGTGATTTAGACAATTTATCATGTGTTGAGCTTAAAATAGTATATCAGAGACAATTTTATTAGAGAGTGCAGTAAAATCAGAATAAAGCATCACACGTAAGAAACAAACATGAACACCAAGATTTAAGGTGGAAACCCAAGGTAAAATCCACCTGTTGTTTCCATCTCTATCTTCTTTTAATAATAAGAAAATCTGTTTACAATCTTCTATTGGTGTAGACTCATACGAGTACGCAGGCTTCTACCTGCAGAAGGTTACAACCTTCTCTCATTATCCAACTTCTACTGGAAGGGAGCTACAACCCCCTAGCTCTTGTACTAGCCAATATGTTTATTAGTACGTAGGTGCTAGCTTACATAAAACTCCACTCTTTCATCAGAGACCACGTTTCATGAATTTTTAGACTGGATAGTCCTAGATCACAACACCACAATATGAAGGCCACGTTTCATCAAATTTTCATACTGGAGCCCTCAAGCATTTAAACTTAAACACCATCAATCAATGTTTAGTTAATCTGAACAATCAGATCACTCACGCCAAAGCACCGTGCTAAATTCATAACCCCGCATCATCATTCAGAACCAGTTGTAACCTCAAAAATCATGCATTAGAGTGTATACGCTACTTGGCTGAAGCCAACCTGTGTGTATACACTACTTCCGTGAATTAAACCTGCATATACCTTCAAAACTACTGCAAACATAAACTTTTGAATCAAGTTTGTACCAACCATCAGTATACTGACTATCTACTGTCAAATTATAGAGCTTTATACAGGAAGGGACAGAGATAACTTTTTCTCACTTATAAAATCAATCAATCAAATGCCATCCTCCTTATGCATTCAGTTTTACATTTAGATATAAGAAGACTTCATTGACAGACAACAATAAAACAACAGAATTTGATTAGATAGATCAGTCAAACCTGAAAATAAGCTTTTATTTTGTATACTCTACTTGAAAGAACCGAACTTGCGTGTATATGATCTTTGGCCGAGATGAACCTGCGTACAGATCTGCAAATATTGACTCAGAACCTTGCTGCAATTCTAGACTTTAGACAAACCCAGAACATGATAGATAACAAATAGAGCAGGTGCAAAACATTAGATCTAGTCTCAACCAATATTAGATCATTCAAGAATAATTCATTTCAAGTCTCATGATTCCTAATCCAATATTGAACTCAAAGTGCACACAAATATTTCAGATCCACTCCCAAACATAACCCTGCAACATAAAATATGCTACAGATATAATTATTCCTTAGAATCTTATTACTTGCACACCTGGCCTAATGATCTTCTCCTCCTTATATACTCTTAGGCCTTTCTCAATACCTTGGACCAAAACCACTTAGGACCAATACCTTGGACCAAATACCTAGGGTCAATACCTTGGATCAAATACCTCAGACCAAATACCTTGGACCAATAACTTGGATCAAAAATACCTTGGACCAAATACCTCAGTGTTGAGAATGGAGCATGATTGTTTAGAGGTCTTTGTTCTAGCTAGATGTATACCCCAATAATTTTGTACACCACTCCGTGTAGGGGGTGCGGGGGGGACTTGTCCAAAAAACAAATGTAAAATTGCCTTGTAAAATATAGTAATTTCTAGTCAATCTGGGTTGTTCATTAGGCGAATGATTTGACGGTAGAACTTATGTTTAGTTTAGGGTTTTTTTCCATAGAAGGCAACCCCTCTCTTTTATGAGGGCATTGTATTTGAGGTTGTGTAATAGATGTGTATTCTCTAAGTGAGAATCAAAGAGGTGAGATTGTGAGAGAAACCAGAGGATATTATAGTGGATCTGATGTAGGTTGTGTCTCTTCATTTTGCTGGATAATAGAAAGGAAGGACTGGCTGTTCGGTGTGGACGTAGATCAAACTGGGTGAACCATGTATATCTGTGTCTCTCTTGTTTTATGCGTTTTCTGTGTTTATATTTCTGCAATATTTTATGTGTTCCATTGCTCCGTAATATATAATTTTCTAACAACTGGAATCAGAGCCGAAGGTCTATTTGGCTGATAAACTCACAGGAAAGAAGTGTTCCTCGTTTGAGTGGGAGCAATGGCGGAAGATGGTAAGTTTAGGGTCGAGAAATTTAACGGCCAAAACTTGTCGTTGTGGAAGATGCAGATGGAAGATTATTTGTATTAGAAAGATCTATACCTACCATTGGGCGGAAAAACAAAGATGCCAACGGGTATGACAGATGAAGAATGGAACCTTCTCGATAGAAAGGCACTTGGAACAGTACTGTTGTGCCTCACAACATCATTCGCCTTCAACATTTTGAAGTAAACAATGACAGAGGGTTTGATTAAGGCATTAGAGAAACTATATGAAAAACCCTCGGCCTCAAACAAGGTATTTCTTATGAAACGGTTATTTAATATGAAGATGTCAGAAGGTGGATCTATTGTAGACCATTTAAATGATTTTAATACTATTACAAGTCAGTTATGTTCTATAGGGGTAAACTTCGATGATGAAGTTAGAGCTCTGTTATTCTTGTGCTCATTACCAGAAAGTTGGAATGGTTTAGTAATGGCCATTAGTAACTCTGCTTCTGGATCTAGTACTTTAAAGTTTGATGATGTTGTCAGTGCTGTCCTTAGCGAGGAAATGCAATGGAAAAGCTCTGGTGAGACATCGAGTAATGCTTTGAGTGTAGAGTCTAGGGGAAGAAAAATGGAAAGAGGAAAGAGCTCAGGATATCGCAGTAAATCAAGGAAAGGCAGATCCAAGTCCAGATTGGGGATAATGTGCTAGAAATGTGGAAAGAAAGGACACCTAAAGAAAGACTGTAGATCTCGGAAGAGAAAAGAAGGAGATTCACAACAAGAAAACAATCATGAAGTAAATGTGACAGGTGAGGTGTTACAAGATGCTTTGATTCTTTCTTTCAAAAATATTACTGATTCCTGGGTGGTAGATTCAGGGGCTTCATTCCATGCCACACCTGATAAGAAATTTTTTCATGACTATGTTTAAGGAGATTTGGACAAGTTCGTTTGGGTGATGATAAACCCTGTCAAATTGTTGGATTGGGTCAGGTTCTTGTAAAAAAACAAAATGGAAACCAATGGCTACTAAAGGAGGTAAGGCATGTTCCAGATCTAAAGAAAAATCTGATTTAAACAGGCCAGTTAGGTGGTGAAGTTTGTGTGACAACTGTCATAGATAAAGCTTGGAAGGTCACCAAAGGAGCCCTGTTAATAGCAAAAAGCAAAAAGGTTGGTACATTATATTTATGCAATGGTATTTCTAACTCTGTTAATGCTTTAACTTCCAAAGGAGAAGATGCAACATTATGGCATCATAGGCTCAGACACATGAGTGAAAAGGGGATGAAGATTCTTCACTCAAGGAATTTGCTGCTGGGTTTGAAGAATGTTGATTTGGACTTCTGCGAGAATTGCATTTATGGAAAACAGAAGAGAGTCAGATTTCTCAGAGTTGGGAAAGAAAAGAAGAGTGAAAAATTAGAGCTTGTGCATATAGATGTATGGGGACCTGCTTAGGTATCATCTCTCGGTGGCTCTCGTTATTATGTTACTTTTATTGATGATGCAACTGGAAAAACTTGGATTTATTGTATTAAGAATAAATCTTATGTATTTGATACTTTCAACAAATGGAAAGCTTTGGTTCAGATTGAGACAGGAAAGAAATTGAAGTGTCTTAGATCAGACAATGGAAGTGAATATTGTAGCAAAGAGTTTGATAGGTACTGTTCAGAGCACAGAATTCGCAGAGAGAAGATAGTTCCAAGAACACGACAAGAAAATGGTGTGTTAGAAAGGAAGAATAGAACAATCATGGAGCATGCAAGGTGCATGAGATTGCATGCAGGATTACCTTTACAGTTTTGGGCAGATGCTGTAGATATTGTTGTTTATCTAATAAACAAAGGGCCTTAAAGTTCCTTAGATGGTGGTGTTCCATAGGAATCATGGACAAGTAAAAAGGTAAACTACTCTTTTTTAAAGCCTTTTGGTTGTGAGGCCTTTGTCCATATAGATAAAGAAAATAGAACAAAGCTTGAGGCAAAGTCAAAGAAATGTACCTTTATTGGATATGGTGTTAATTATTTTGGTTATCGCTTATATGATTAAGAAAATCACAAAATCATTAGGAGCGGAGATGTAATATTCAATGAAAATGTCTTGTATAAGAATCAATTGCAGGAAAAGAAACAGGAAAAAGAAAACAAGGAATCTGCAATCCTGGATGAAATCACTGAAAAATGAAAGGTGCCAAAATAATAATAATCAACAACCACAACAACAGCAACCACCACAATAGCAACAAGCACCCCAAACACCTGAAAGTGGTGTTAGAAGATCTACCAGGATAAGTAGACCCCCTAAACGATACTCTCCTTCATCATATTATTTATTATTAACTGATTCTGGTGAACCTGAATGTTATGAAGAAGCAATGCAGGTTGAAAGAAGGAAGAAGTGGGAGGTACCCATGGAAGAAGAGATGGACTCCTTAATGCATAACCAAACTTGGGACTTAGTCAGGTTGCCTACGGGAAAAACTACATTGAAGAATAAATGGGTTTACAGGCTGAAGGAAGAAGATGGAGGAAAACAAAGGTACAAAGCTAGACTTGTGGTGAAGGGGTTTGCATAGAAGAAAGATATTGATTTTGATGAAATATTTTCTCCTGTTGTTAAAATGACTTCAATCAAAACTATTTTAAGTCTAGTAGTAGTTAAAGATTTGCATCTTGAGCAGTTAGATGTAACGACAACCCTTATCCATGGGGATTTGGAGGAAGAGATATATATGAGGAAGAGATATATATGTAGCAGCCACAAGGATATGAAGTGAAAGCGAAGGAAAAACTAGTGTGCAGGTTGAAGAAGAGCTTGTATAGCTTAAAACAGGCTCAAAGGTAGTGGTATCTAAAATTTGAAAACTTTATGTCTGAACAAGGTTAAATACTAAATGTCACTCTGATCATTGTGTTTATCTGAAAAAGAAAAATGATGGCAACTATATTATATTGTTATTGTATGTAGATGACATGCTTGTTGTAGGGTCTAACATGCAAGAAATAAATGTGCTCAAAAGAAAATTGGCAAATTCATTTGCAATGAAGGATTTGGGAGATGTAAAACAAATCCTTGGTATGAGAATAACTAGAGACAAGAAAAATCGTAAATTAACATTGTCTCAGAATGAGTACATACAAAAGGTGTTGAAAAGGTTTAATATGCACAATGTAAAACTAGTTAGTACACCTTTTGCTAGCCATTTCAAACTTAGTAATGAAATGTGCCCAGAGACCCATGAAGACATGGATTATATGTTTAAATTTCCATATGCATCAGCAGTTGGAAGCTTAATGTATGCAATGGTATGCACAAGGTCTGATATTGCACATGCAGTGGGAGTTGTAAGCAGGTACATGAACAATCCAGGAAAGGAACATTGGATGGCAGTGAAATGGATTCTCAAATATTTGAAAGGTACCACAAATCAAGCATTATGCTTTGGTGGTTCAAACATTTCTCTACAAGGATATGTTGATGCAAATATGGCGGGTGACAGAGATAACAGGAGGAGTACTACAGGATCTATATTCATTGTTGGTGGAACAACTATCAATTGGGTTTCAAAAATCCAAAGTGTTGTTGCACTTTCAACAACAGAAGGAGAGTATGTTGCTGCTACAGAGGCTAGTAAAGAAATGATTTGGTTACAAAGGTTTATGGGTGAATTGGCTAAGGAGCATGATATGGGCACGTTATACAATGATAGCCAAAGTTCCATTCATCTTGCAAAGAACTCAGCATTTCATTTCAGGACTAAACACATACAACTCAAGTACCATTTCATACGATTAGTGTTGGAAGATGGAGAGTTGAAGCTGGAAAAGATACAAACTAGCCAGAATCCTGCAGATATGCTAACAAAAGTTGTAACTAGGGAGAATCTAAGAATATGCTCAGTTTCGATTGGTCTTCAAGGATGATGATGAAGATGGGAAACAGCCAGGTCCAAAGAGTAGTCATTGTCCAGCAAATAAAATAGTGGTGGAGTTGCCACAATCATTCTCCAAGTGGGAGATTGTTGTGTGTGGAGCATGATTGTTTAGAGGTCTTTGTTTCAGCCAGATGTATACCCTAAGAAGTTTGTACACCCCTCCACGTGGGGGGGTGTGTGGTGGACTTGTCCCCCTTGTGGCAGTTGGGGGCCAGCAGTCCCCTGGCAGGGGTTCGGGGCTAGCACCCCCGAAGCTAGAAACAAATGTAAAATTGCCTTGCAAAAGTATAGTAATTTCTAGTCAATCTGGGCTGTTCATTAGGCGAATGATCTGACGGTAGAACTTATGTTTAGTTTAGGGTTTTTTTCCCTAGAATGCAACCCCTCTCCTTGTATGAGGGCATTGTATTGAGTCTGTGTAATATATGTGTATTCCCCGAGCGAGAAGCAAAGAGGTGAGACTGTGAGAGAAAATAGAGGATATTACAGTGGATCTGTTGTAGGTTGTGTCTCTTCATTTTGCTGGATAATAGAAAGGAAGGACTAGATGTTCATGGTGGACGTAGCCCAAACTGGGTGAACAATGTATATCTGTGTCTCCCTTCTTTATGCATTTTCTATGTTTATATTTCTACAATATTTTATGTGTTCCATTTCTTCGTAATATATAATTTTCTAACATGTACATTGTTTGATCACGAGACAGAAGATTGTCCCACGTTGAAAGTAAGGTTGCGCGATAAGGGAGCACTCCAACCTCCCCTAACTCAGAACCTACTAATGATGAGGCCTAAACCACGCGAGGAAGACCCTAATGTGAATATTATGCTCCGGAGTGGAATTACGACAAGGGATGACAAAGGAAAGCAACCTGAAGAAAGTACTTGGGTTCATAAGGCTCCAACGAAGGAACCAGAGTTTTATTTGGAGCGCGCTAAGGAATCCTTCATGGAAGCCAAGAGGAGCTTTGTTGATGCCTCCACTTTAGGAAGAAAAGGCAGACCGGAGCTAGAAATGGACCCATCAATACTCACAATATTCCTAGAAACATGCCTAAAGCTGCTGCGTAAAAGCATGGTTGTCAAGGGGCTACAAGAACTCATAAATAGATGTGCTAGGACTGTGCAAGGAGAACCACGCGTAGTCTAGAAACTCATAAAGTACACAACATGAACAGGAAGGGAAATGAGATTGATCATGCAAATTGGAGAATATGAGATGGATCAAGTGATTCTAGATCTAGGATCGGATGTGAATGTCTTGCCGAAGCAGACATGGGAGCATATGGGAAGGCCTACACTACAATGGTCACCTATCCAACCGTGAATGACGAACCAGTAAAAGATACTACCTATGGGGAGATTGTAAGGAATCATAGTAGATATCAAAGGAGAAAGCACGCTAGTAGATTTCGAAGTGATAGAGATTGTTGATGACATCAATCCCTACCCCACACTAGTAGGAATAGATTAGGTCACTGACATGAATGGGGTGATAAATATGAAGAAGAGCAAGATGATTTTTGAGAAAAATTCTTTGCGTGTGGTTGTACCATTGGACCCTACAGAAGGATCACGCTACACGGAGCTGGTGTGAAACTGCGACAACGATGATGACTTGGACTACATATACAAGATAACCGCGCGAGAGAAAGACTAGGTGAATCCAACCACGGATGGATGAATCTCATGGGAGCACAAAAGTTCCTGCACATTGGATTCAGATGAGGAAATAGAATGATGGTAGAACTGGTTACATGAGGTAACCACATTGAATTGTAACATGATGAAGAGATCGCTACATTGCGTATCATTAGAGGTAAGGGAGCTACCTACGTATGATGCGTTAAGTGATGTGGATGAATTCTTGCGTAGATTTGAAAGAGAATTGTCAGAACAATAATGTTTCAAAGCTTTGAAATGGGTACTGCGCTCTACACCCATAAGGTGTTGGGGTATGCACCAAAGAAGTTTTGACGACTGGCGCGAATGTAGAAGGATGATGCGCATGCGGTTTGGGAAACCTCAGACGCAATTAATAGAAAAGTACAACGGATGGGATGATCCATGTGCGCACCTCACAAAATGGACAAAGGTCTATGGGGAAGAGCAAAAACCTAAGTGGGCGCACCTGTTCTATCACACCATTGATATTATACCCATAAACTGGTATATAGAGATGAAGCTCCACCATGGAATAGATGAATGGGATCTCTTGCATGAAGGATTCCTATTAACCTTCACATTTGAGGATCGTTGGTGGGATACTGTTGATGATGTGATACAAGCAGTAAAAGAATCTACCTTTATAATACCCTAGGAGCCAATGGAAGTGCTTCAGCCTGAATGGGCGACCCATCTAAGCTGCGTAATGGAGTGTTACAACGTGAATATTGAAGAAGACGATGAAGATCCGTGGAAAGTTAACATTCTAGAAGTTGAAGGCTATCACGAGATTCAAGGGCCATTGATTGAAGACCCTGACATAACCATGTTGGTAAAGACGATGTAGGTAAACATTAGTACAGAGGCCGAACCAAAGTATGCAATTCTCAATAACTACTAGGATGATGCGATGGTGGATAAGGCTGCTGAGTTACTTCGCAAGTACCAAGACTTATTCCTGACCAAGATCACGGAATTAAAGGGGATCGTTGGTGATTTAGGGATGATGAAGATCACCTTAAAACTTGACATGAAGTCGGTTAAGAAGAGGCCTTACCCCTTGAATCTGAAGTACAAGGAAAAGGTCTGCGCAGAATTAGACAACTTATCACAACTCAAACGATTGAGCCAGTGGAAGAATCTGACTGGGTAAGCCCTATGGTAGTGAAGGAAAAGAAGAAGAAGCATGAGATAAGAATATGTGTGGACCTTAGGAAGTTGAATGACACATGTGTGGATGACCCATTCCCAACTTCGTTCATAGATGAAGTATTGGAAAATGTCAGCAGGCAAGAAGGATATTCTTTTACTTATGGGTTCTTAGGGTACCACTAGATCAAAATCACGTCGAAATACAAGAGCAAGACCACCTTCACGACTAAGTGGTGCTGCTTTCAATACATTGTTATGCCATTTGGGTTGAAGAATGCGGCGGCAATCTTTTCGCGCATGGTCATTGCAGCATGCAAAGAATATATCCACAAATTCCTGGAGGTCTACCTGGATGATTGGACTATATTTAGATTGGTTAAGCACCATGTAGTGAGCCTACTCTTGATGTTGGATAATTTTCGATGACAAAAAATCGTGCTGAACCTAAAGAAGTGTACATTCATCGTTCCCTTTGGGAACCTATTGGGACACATGGTATGCAAATAGGGACTGATGGTAGGCCACGTGAAGATTGTAGTAATTCTTAATTTGGAAACACCATGAAGTGTTAAACAGTTGCGTGCTACCCTGGGACATACAGTGTACTACAGGAAGTTCATCAAAAGCTATGCCCAGATTACCGCGCTAATGGAGAAACTGTTGAGAAAGGATGTCACATTCTGTTGGAATGATGATTGCATGAAGAGCCTAGACGTACTAAAAGAGAAATTGGCCTTCAACTAAATCTTAGTCTTCCCAAAATGGGATGTGGAGTTTTATGTCCATGTTGACCCGTCATCTATAGCACTGGGAGCGGTGCTAACACAAGAGGGTGGAGAGGGCTTGGATCACCCTATCGCATTCGCAAGTCGCAGGTTGTCTAAAGAAGAAAAGAACTATTCCACAACCGAACGCGAAGGGTTGGCTATGGTGTACGCGCTCCATAAATACCAACACTATTCACTAAGGGGACATTTCAAGATGTATACAGACCATTCCATGCTAAAATACTTGGTCAATAAGCCTTTTTTTGGGGGGCGCATATGCAAGTGGCTCTTATTGTTCCAAGATTATGACTTTGAGGTCGTGGTGAAGCCTAGATGCCTGAACGTGGGACCAGATCACTTGTCACGCATTGAGATAGGAGAGGAACCTACTAGTTTGGAGCAAGGATTACCTGATGCACAACTCTTTGTTGTGCATGTAGCGGATGGACATTTTGAAGATATAATCCACTTTCTAACACTGGGGACTCTACCGAAGGGATACTCCATTCAACAGAAGAAGGAACAAGTGGTGCACGTGAATGACTTTTTTGTTATCGCGGGGCACCTATACAAAATGGGCAATGATGAGATACTGCGAAGGTACATACCTAAATTTGAAGGAAGTTAGATCCTCGTAGAAGTGCATGGGGGCGTTGCAGGAGGACACTATGCAGGGTTAGCGACTGCGAAAAAGATTCTCCGCGCAGGATTGTGGTGGTCAACCCTTCATCAGGATTCAAAAGCACATTGTAAGGCCTGTGATATATGTCAAAGGATAGGTAAGCCATCACAGAGGGACGAAATACCTTTGAATCCACAGATGACATTGTAGCCCTTCGAAAAGTGGGCAATCAACTTTGTATGACTTGTCAAACCTCAGGGAAAAATGAGCGCGAGATACATCATCACCACGACAGGGTACTTGACTCGTTGGGCAGAAGTGCAGCTAGTCAAAGACTGCATGGCTACCATGATTGCGAATTTTTTGTTTGAACACGTGTTGACTCGATTTGGATGTTCGAAAATATTGATAAGCGATCGCGATACACATTTTCTAAATGAAACCATCAGCGCGCTAACATAAGAGTTTCAGGTGTATCTTCAGAAAAGCACACCATATCACCAACAAGGCAATGGGACAGTAGAAGCATTCAACAAAATACTAAAGCCTGCACTGACTAAAGTATGCAATGCACAATAGAGTGATTGGGACCTACACGTACCTGCAGTACTATGGGCTTATAGGACAACATGCAAGAAACTGACAGGATAGACACCTTTCCGAATGGTTTATGGCATGGAAGTTTTCATTCTAATGGAGTATATTGTACCTAGTTTGCGCATAGCAGCGCTCACAAGTATGACGAACCACGAAGCCCTAGAAGAGAGGATCACACAGTTGGAAGAACTTGAGGAGGAATGGTTTCTGGATGGCTTCCATCAGTAGGTGCAAAAGCAGTGCGAGAAGGCCTGGAACGATAAACATATTAAGTTGTGTACCTTCAAAGTAAATTATTTGGTGTTGTCGTATCACAGTAAGTTTGATAAATTCTTGGGAAAGTTTAGAATGTGTTGGATGAGACCATATGTTGTTAAGGAGGTCACAGATGGAGGCATGGTATAACTTGTCAAACTAAATAGAGAGCCTTTCCCAAGCAAAGTGAATGACAGCCGATTGAAGCCCTACACAGGTGGCCCGACTATCTGACTAGCCGGCAGAAGCACAATCTTCGCACTCCAACGATCTGGACAAAGGCACGAGACTATAAACAAATGCAGGGAACACAGGCACATATGCAAGGAAGTAGTTTCGACATCATGGTCTCAGAACAAAGCGTACATGAGATCTAGTAGGCAACCTCTCAGTGTGCTTCTGACCTTGTAGCAGTTCAAATATAGTTGGAGGGACTCCTCGCGAATATCTCTACGCTGATAGAGTGACTCAAGGGCGAGTCACGATTTTTGTTTTGGGGGCTTGTTGGGCATGGAATCCCCCCAAGACATGTTTTTGGGCTTAAAGCCCAAGTTTTGACCAAGTCCTTTGTAACAGCTCCATGAATTGAGGGCATGGAGCGCAAAGTTATAATAGAGTCACACGGTTGCCTGCCGTTGTTTTTGTAATGTAATGTCGGCTTGATATAACTACCCATGGTTCGCAGACCATGGGATTATATAAATAGAAAAAGGCTCTAAGTGTAGAACATAGCATAGAAAGAAGAAGCCTGATGAGTCTAAGAGATTGAGTCAAAGTGTAAAGTGTGTCTTTGGGTTGTAGAGTAGGAGAAGACTTTGCAGCTAAGTGAGTAGAGGCCTAGTAGTCTGCAGCTGAGTGAGTAGTTTCCTAGTAGTCCGCAGCTGAGTGCGCGAACCCCTATAGCTGAGTGCGCAGGGCAGGTTGAGTCTATAAACATTGGAAGAATTAATAAAGATAAGTTTACCATATTTATGTATATATTTTCTTGGTTTAATGTATGATTGGGTATAAATTGAAAGTGTAATATTTATTTGCTATGAAAACTCATATGAATGTGTTGTATAAATAACTATAAAGTAAGACATCCATTTACACAAGGATAATTGACTGGCAAAGGAAGATAAGTAAGATCTCAGGTGTGACTTAGGGGAATAGCATAGAGCATTGCTCGAGTAGAGTGGAAGCCCCTTAACCTATGGTTAGTGCTGTGTGAAAGCAAGTATATCAAGGCGTGAAGACCAGGGAAGTGCGCAAAGAAACCTGAGCGAAGGGACTAGTAGTTGGTCTGGATCAACCCCTTAGACATCTCAAGGGTGCGGAAACTTGGTTCCAACACTCCCCCCATACTACTTTGGGTGAGACCTTAGTCCACGCCCTACGAGATTTTGTCTAAAGGGCTAGTAGTATAGGGATTTGCTTGGCTAATTAACTCTGAACTTGGGTCAGGCCCCAACAAGCCAACAATAACTTGGATACACTCCTTATGAACTGGTATCTTGAAATGAAGCTTCGCCATGACACTGTGGAATGGGATGTCTTGAAGGTAGGGTTCTTCTTGACTTTCAATTTTGAAGATGGGTTTGCAAGCATCGATGAAGCGATGTAAGAGATTAAAGTGGTTATCTTCAAAACACCAAAGGAACTTATGGAACAGACTCAACCAGGCTGGAGCACCCAACTGTGCCACACATTGGAATGTTGTGACTACTAGAAAGGAAGTAGAAGACCCAAGGAACATCAATATTCCAGAGGTAGAAGGGAATCATGAAGTTGAAGGCCCACAAATAGAAAACTCAGACATCTCTGCACCTTTGAAAATAAAGCAATTAAACATTAACACTCAAGAAGAACCTAAGTTCGCAAAAATAGAGATTATTGGGGTGACACCATAGTAGATAAAGTTGTTGAATTACTTCATGAATACCAAGATATATTCCCCACTAATTTTTTGAATTTAAAGGGAATAATTGGCAATTTGGTCGTGACAAGGATCACATTAAAGCCGAATGCAAATCCTGTTAAACAGAGGCCTTATCATGTTAATCCTAAGTATAAGGAAAAGGTTTTCCAAGAGTTGGATAAGATGTTGGAGGAAAGCATTATAGAACCTGTTGAAGAATCTGATTCGGTGAGCCTGATGGTCATCCAAGAGAAGAAACAAGAAGGCAAAAGAAGGATTTAAGTAGATCTGTTGAAGCTTAATGATGCATATGTTCATGATCCTTTTCCAATGCCATTTACGGACAACGTATTAGACAATGTTGGAAGGAAGGAGGCTTATTCCTTTACTAACGGGTTTTTGGGGTATCATAAAATCAAGATTGTGCTAGAGGATAGAAGAAAAACAATCTTTGCAATGGAGTGGGGTTATTTTTAGTACATGTTATACAAAAAAATGACCTCCTCATCAAATTAGAGGTGAAAGACATGATGACTGAAGCAAAGACCACAATTGCAAGCCTTGTTTCCACACTAACACTGGTTGCACACTGAAAACCTGCTTTATAAAGCTTGTTACCAAGCCTAAGGGTGTGTTAGTGACCCTACTAACTCAAGTTGTTAGACCAGGGGCAGTGTTAGTGAAACTAAGGGAAGTTTTGTGGGTCAAACAAATGAATTGACTCACAAATATCTAGATATTTGTCCCTAAATTTACTAGAGAAAAGCAAGGAAACATCCAAAAATAACCTATTTGGAGAAATTCTAATTTGAGAAAAGGAGGAAAATGGGAAAGAGCTGAAAAGCAGGGCAAGTTGATTGCTTTTGCCCTAATGAACTCTATGAGGAACTTGGCAACCCTAAGCTGATTTCTATATAAGTAGTGAGAGGGTCATTGTGAAAGGGGTTAGATCATTTGAAAGGATAGCCTACTAAGCTGTTGTGAAATATCACATACTTGAAGAAGTGAGCTAGAAGAGAGAGGGAGAGAGAGAGAGAGAGAGAAAGTGGAAGGGGCAAAGGAAGACTGATACAATAGATGGTTGTAATCACTCTTTCGTTATTAATACAGAACTGCAATTGTGTTCCCTACTCCATGGTGTTGGTAACCTTGTTCATTAAGTTGTTCATTCGATACTTGTTTAGATGAGTAGTTTAGTTGTATGCAAATAGATGTTCATTGTGCATTCATACATTGGTTTTCAAGGTTGTATGCAGTGATTGTCTTTGCCTTTCCTTTGTGTAGGAATTTATTTGGAGCCAGCTTTGAAGGAGTTCTTCTTGGCTGCATTAAGATCTCCAAACAAATATAGGAGACTTGAGGTAATCCTCTTTCCATACTTTGTTAATTGATATTGATAGATGAACATGTGTATAACTTGGTAGCATCTGCAGATAATCTTACATTCTATTGAAGGTCCTGGGAAGGCCTTTGAGGGTAGTTTTCATTCTCCATACACCATGCATTTTACTCCATAGTAGACTTGGTGACTCTGCTCGGAACTATTCATCTAGTTCTTGGTTTACCCAGATTATTCTTTGTTCTCTCTTCCCTCCAAGAGCTCCCTATTCTTCAGCAATCCTTTTTCTGATCTACCAAATATCTTGCTACATCCTACTAGTATACATTCATCTCAGAAAATGAAGAGACTATCACCATCAATATCTCGACCAAACCAAATGTTGTAGAGAATATTCATGTCGGAAAATCTTGTTCTTCTTTAGAACTGGAAGTATATTATGCTTTCTTTCACGAGTTCAGAGATATCTTTGCATGGTCATATGAAGAAATTCTAGGTATTGACTCGAGTGCAGTTGAACACAAAATCAAGATGTATCCAGATGTCAAAAAAGTAAGACAACGGCTTCGACAGGTGCACCCAAAGAAAGCCGCTGCCATCAAGGTAGAAGTTGAAAAACTTCTCCATGCTGGTTTCATTTACTCGGTTCCTCTAACCGATTGGGTATCGAATATTGTTCCTATAATGAAAGGCAAGGAAAGATTAGAGTGTGCATCAATTATAGGGATGTAAATCAAGCTTGTCCAAAAGACAACTACCCTACACCCTTCATTGACTAGATAATTGATGAATGTGCCAGATGTGAAATCGTTTCATTTATGGATGGATTTTTCAGCTTAATCAAATAAATATCCGCCCACAGGACCAGTGAAATACTGCATTTATTTGTCCGTGGGGTGCATTCGCATACCGCAAGCTACTTTTTGGTTTAAAGAACGCAGGGGAAACCTTTCAGAGGTCCATGAATAATGCCTTCCATGACATCAAAAACATCACTCAACCATATCTCGATGATCTTCCTGCTCATTAGCGAAAGTGGACCGATCATCTGCAGCATTTGAAAGTGATATTTCTACGTTGCCGACACCACAAGATACGACTCAATCCACATAAATGTGTGTTTTGTGTCGGTTTTGGTCATTTACTTGGCTTTATAGTCTCAAAGGATGGGATTCGTCTCGACTCATGTAAGGTTTAGGCAACCATTGATTTTCCTCCACCTTCAAATTTGATTCAAATTTAGAAACTCCAAGGGAAAGCAAACTTTCTGAGGCGGTTCATTCCAAATTACACCAAACTTGCTAAAGGTTATACATGTTTGTTGAAGAAAGAAGTACCCTTCATTTGGGATCAGGTCACACAAGCTTCCTTTGATGCTTTAAAGGAATCCCTAATAAAGGTATCATTAATGTATGCTCCTAATTATCAAAAAGACTTTAAACTGTATCTGGCTACAGCAGATACGACCATAGCAATGGTTTTAGTTCAAGAAGAAAACGGAATTGAACATCCTATCTATTATTTAAGTCAAAACTTAAATGATACAAAAACCAAGCACTCCTATGTTGAAAAGTTGGCTCTCGCAGTTGTTCAAGCGATACAAAGATTTCAACGCTATGTCCTCTTTCGAAAAACTACCATTTTGTCAAAGTGCAAGCCCATGACTTATATCTTGTCGCAACAGTTACTGGGGGGAAATATTCCAAATGCATAGCAATTTTCCAAGAGTTTGATTTGGAATTCGTAAAATCTAAATCAAAGAAAGCCTTGGTTTTCACGGAGTTACTATGCGATCTCCCATCGTCGTCCAATGATTCAACATCCAAAGCAACAATCATGGATGAATCTTTGTTTTTTATATCTTGAAGCGATCCATGGTATGGAGATATAATCATCTATCTCCAGACCCAAACATATAGGTCTAATACCTCCTGCTCAGAGCAGCAACGTACTCGATACCAAGCCAGAGACTACATGATCATCGGTGATATGATTTACCGTCACGGTATCAATACAGTTGATCCGGATTTAAGTAGGAACGCAATAGATTACAGAGATAACCATAAATACAGAGATGCGATAACCATAAATAAAGAGATGCAGCGGAAATAACACTTCATTTCATTAATGGAAAATATCGAAATATGCTTACAACCAAAATTGGAAATAAACCAGCTAGGACGATGGTAGCTTATCTTTGAGAAGAGATGTGCGGCTACATGTCTCTGAACTGTTCCGAACTTGTTACAATGAGGCTCGAAGGCCTATTTATTATTGAGAAACAATGGAAAACCCTTCACATTCCAAAACCGACCCTTAGAAGATGAAACGCCAAATTGTGGGCCCCGTTTTGGGTAATTGGTACATCAATTTCCCGGGGTCGTAACTTTGGCACGATCTTCGTTTGACGCTTATGATAGCTCGTTAGAAAGATCTATCCGAGAACTACCACTTTGGGAAGGGCAACATCAGTCCATGGACCCATGTTGCCCCCAAATTTCCCAAAAAACGTCATTTAGGGCCTCAAAACGGCCCCGGAAGTTCAGGACCCGAAAAACTGCTAAAAATGCTGAGAGAAACAATGATGGGGGTCCAGATGGACTTGGCAGGTGGCCACCAATATCCACCTAGATCAATTGGACAATGATAAAGACTCCACAACATGGACCTTTACCCCAAGGAGCATTCTATGAGGGAACACTTCGGTTCATGACATATTATCTCACAATAGATTCATATACATTGGGATATAAGAATTTTTACATCAAATTATATTGGAGTATGTGTCAATGTATTGGAAAATGATAGATACTCCACATCATGGGCTTGTGACACAAGTAGAATTATTGGAGAGCACACTTGTGTTCATCAAAATATCCTCTTACATGAAAGGGTTACTTAATCTTGTTGACCACTCATTCTGAGTTGTTGGACTCAACTATGAGGTTGTTATATGTTATTATAAATCAGTTAGTTGTTAATTTTATAAATTTTGGACCCATAAATTATTTTTGCAAACTTTTGGGCTAATATAGACTAAACACTTGTGATTCTAAGGAATAGTTGCAAGATTAGCATCATGCTTTTACAAAATTTAAACCCATATGCAAAAAAAACCTTCCAAAATGTAAAATATCTATACTTATCAAATTGGTTATGTTCACTTGGACCAAGTTGTTTATGTATTTATCGTCTTCTTTGACTACATATTCATCTAATAGACTCACCTATTGTGCCACATATGCCGATATGGCTAGTTGTGATTTATTTTACACTAGTGTATATCTGTAGGTGATGGTAAGTGCCCCAGAACAAAACACGTTGAACTATTCTTCTATTGTTGAATTTTAAATCTCTGTAATGACTAGTTTTGTGAACATCAAGCATAAAAACAAATTCTATAAGTGGATTCACAGATTTTGAATGCTATATAAATATGTATATTTGAATAAATTTTATACAAATTGTAAATGAGTGAGATTGGACATGTGGATTTTATGGGCTTAACTAGAATGTTTTGAGTTCATAGTGACAAGAAATAGTGGAAATTTTGTAACAATGGTTGTGGAATTTGAGGAAGGTGTTGAGTCTTGATAACATTAACAACGTGCCAGCAATATGTTTTCATTACACAGTCAATGTAATTAGTCTTCCATGACCACACCTTTGTGTAGTTACACTTTATTCACGAGAGCTTAAGTTCTCAAGATGTTTTGTCAATTTTTTTTAGAGCACCTCTTATATATCCCCATGGTTTGACTACGATGTCCATCTTGAAGTTGTATGGGTACATGGCATTTAAACAGAGGTGCCTTATTTATATAAAGAGTGTTCCCTTTTATTTGTAACTATTTGGAGTTGGAGAATAAGATAAAATCAAGTGAAGAAATATCAATGAATTAATGACTGCCATGGAAGATCACCTAAACAATAAGAGGCAAAGAGAAGATAGTAAAGGGGATCATGATCAGATAATGGTTAGAAATTTACAGCATATGGAAGAAAATTGATAGCATAAGGCCATGGAAAACACCAAAAGGTAGAAGGAAAATAATAAAGAAGATCACTATCAAACAATGGCAAGAAATTTACAGCAAAGAAGAGAAAATGGACAACAACAGGTAATGGAAAACACGAAGAGGCATGGGGAAGAAAATTGAACGACTCATATATTATGGGCACCACCAGGCATAGTTACGAGCGCAATGGATTTAAGCAGTGAGGTCCAACCTCATGAACACCAACAAAATGGGATAATGGTAAGGGATTAATCCTCTTTTAACAACTTTGATCTCCTCCATGACCGAGAGTTGGGTAGCAATAAAAAAAGCCACCAAATATTTTTCAAGAGTATCATGTAGCTGCATTCACTAATGGATTAGATAATACAAAAGATGTGGTGATAACACATAGCACGTTGTGTGTTATTCATATAGCTAGGAATGGTACTTGTATAGTTTTGTTAAGTCTAAATTTAGATTATTGTTAATGATGGCGAGCCCCTTGTGAACCAGTGTTTAGATTTAAAAAATGAAAATGATGTCGAGCACATTATGCGCAAGCTACCATGGAAATCTTGTTTTTACCCTTATAACCCCCATAATTAGTCTTTGATGATGGTTACTAAGCCTCGACAAAGGATTATACGAATTCAAATTGAATTCATAAAAATTGGAGCTACAACCCATGAAGAGTTGTTCGAGGTTGAGTCCCTAATATCTAATTGGGAATTTGATACTGAAAATTGCAGGGGCATGACTTATAGTCTATCAAAAGGGATGTTCAAGGTCTTTGAACTGAAAAGGTATACTCATTTGTTTGCAATGGCACAGACAGATAGAAATTTAACATCATATCCAAGTAGACTTTACATTATGAAGTCGACGAAATACTGAAAGGTCAAGAGAAAATCCACTCTGTTCATGATTTATTCCAAAAGTGATGGAATTTTTCGTAACGAATTTTTCCTCAAAGAGGGTCGTGCAAATTTTGTGGTACTATGTGGTTATGATAGAATGGATGTGCAACTGGGATAATGGGGCAACTGTAAGTAATGGATATTAACAGTAAAATTCCTGTTTGCATAAGGAAAACAAAAATTCGTGCAACATGGTAGTTGTATTACTTACATAAAGTTTGCATGCTCATTTGCTCGCACTGTTCTAGCCATAGAGTTATTGTTTTCAATTTAGATGGAGAAATTTCAGTGAGACTTGAAGACCACGCAGTATGTTTTCATACCTTTTCTCGTGGATCTTACACTAAAAAATTATTGAGAAGACATAGTTGCCATGACTAGAGTTGACTTATGGCATCATAGGTTTGGCCATATTAACTTCAATGATGTGTTGCTATTATAGAAAATAGTTAGGGTCAAAGGCCTTCCTGTTTTAAAGCTTGTCCATATTGATTGTGATGCAGGAGCATGAGGCTTAAAGACAAAAGGCTTCATTTTATTCCAAAAATCCAAAAACAGTCTACAAAGGAGTGGGATCCTTTAGCTATCAATTTACAAAGTTTTCTAGATAGGAATTAAGTTAGAATATAGTTATTGAGTAATTTTGTAATTAATACAAGTAGTTCAGACTTAGTTGAATTTCTTCAGGAGAATATCAAGAAATTTAGGTTATTATCTAGGATTAGATAGATTTGATCCATAGATTGAGGATCAGATTGTTGGATGTAAATTATTTATGTAAGTTTTGAACAATTGTAAGAGGATTTGGCTGGATTTGAATTAGACTCGAAAAGGATTGAAATACTTCTATACCTCCGTGTATTCTTTCATAATTGGTCAACCTCGGAGGGTGCAGTACCTTCAAAATATCATTGCGGATTGTTACTTTTCATTTGGTCGGAAGAAATAGAATTCTATATGAACTCATGTTATTGCGTTTAAGTTCCTCACCCACTGTGTATTAAGATAAATTGAATATTTTAGAAGTACAGTGTTTTAGGTTAGCTAAATTTTGAATTCCTTAGTGAAGTGCTAAACCTGGCGGAAGCGCTAAAGTCATAGCGGAAGGAGGAAAAGATCAGATAAATTCTGAATACACTAGAGAAGCCTAGAGCTGTCTAATTGATAGAACCGTTAGATCAATGATAGTTGCATGCAAGTTAGGGTCGAGGTTTAATCAAAAACCGGACGTGATATTTTATTAAACTAGATTAATAGTACAGGTGATTTTGGTCATCCAATTAGAGGAGCGAGATCCAACGGATATCACATGGAAAAGTTAACGAGGGTTAATAAAATTTTCCGACTCGATGAGAAATTCAAGTGTGTCTTAATTCCATTCTAGTCCAGACAATTGTAGTCATTTGATGGGGAGGTCATGATCCAATGGTGGTCACATAATAAAGGTCTACGAAGTTTAATTTAGATTGCTGACGCAAGGAGGTTTATCAACGGAAACATTGTTTTCGCTCAGTTCTGATAAGTGGAGTTTCTGCTAAGTTTTGGGTAATATTAGCATTTCGGTTGTTTTTAGAGAAATAGATAAATTTGGAGGAAGATGACTAAAACTCCAAGGGAATTTGGAGAAGAAATTCCACCTGCACTTGAGGAGATCATTTCAAGATTTGAACGATTATCCATTACACCTACACCCACGCCACCACTTGTGGTATTAGAGGAGCTTATTAACATTGAACAAGATTTCAAGGATTAGAAAAAGAAATCCAATATGGCCTTCAGAGTTGGAGGAAGAGGTGGTGGTTGAAGAAGCGGAAGACCAGTTACAAATGTTGAAGTGTTGGAAGCTATGCAACAGATGCAGGATAAATTAGAAGCAATGGAAATGGGAAGAGATACAGATGCTCGAGATGTTAGTGAAACTGACGCTGAAGCTGCAAAACAAGAGGAGCCTACAGATGTAACTCCTGAGATGAGATTCTTTAATTCAGTATTGAGGTCCACATCTAATCCCAGACTGGAAGTTTCAATTTATATAGGAAGCTTAAGCCTTGAGGAAATGATAGATTGGATAAATGACGTGGATAAATTCTTCGATTATGAAGAAACAAAAGAGGGAAAAAAAGTGAAGTTTTTTGTCACCAAATTGAAAGAACACGCAACACTTTGGTTGGATGGAGTGTAGGCAGAAGGAAGAAGACTTGGCAAACAACCAATTAAGAACTGGAATAGGAGGGTGGCAAAATTGAAAAGTAAGTTTTTTCCAAGTGATTATGAGCTTACATTGTTTAGACAAATGCAAAATCTTAGACAGAGGTCTATGACAGTAAAGGAATACATAGAGGAATTTTACAAAGTAAGCATAAGAGCAAGACAAATCCAAGATATATATGAGAAGGTTGCAAGATATGTAAATGGACTCAGAATGGAGATCCAAGATGAGATAAGTGTACTGTCTCCTAAAATAGTAGAAGAGGCCTATGAGATAGTATTGAAGGCCGAAGAAAAACTCATGAGGATGTAATCTACCAAGAATAGAGGTAATTTCCGAGGAAGGGGAAGTCAAGGTGGTAGAGGGAGATCTACAGTAGCTAGAGATGGAGCTATCGATAGCTCAAGTCAGCATGCACCCATACGAGGTGATTGAAGTGGCAAAGGGACTTTTTCTAGAGGAAGAGGAGGTAGAGGCAAAGGAAGAGAAGTCAGATGTTACAGATGTAACAAGCCGGGACACAGAGCTTATGAGTGCCTAGAAAACATAGGAATGAATCATAGGAAAACAATTGTTGCTAAGACTGAAGAGGAAACAAAAAAGATAATAGAAGAAGAAAATGTACCAGAGAAAGTGGATCCTTTGGTATTTAACAAAGTTTTACTAAAGCAAGCTAAGGAAATTATTGAACCAACAAAAAGAAAGACCTTGTTCAGGACTCTGTGCAAGGTTCAAGGGAAGTATTGTCTGATGATAACTGATAGTGGTAGTACATATAATTTAGTTTCCACGGAAGTGGTGGAGAAGGCAAATTTAAAAACCAAGAAACACCAAACACCTTACAAGGTGTCATGTCTTCAAAAGGGATATCAGTTAATAGTGAATGAGAGTAGAGTTGCAGTTGGGAAAATACAGAGACAAAATTCTCTGTGATGTGATGCATGTGGATGTGTGTCAAATATTGTTGGGAAGCTCTTGGCAGTATGAAAAAGGAGCTATGCATGATGGAAAGAGGAACACATACAAATTTAGCAAAAATGGTGTTAATCATATATTGGTGCCTATGGAGGAAGAATATGCATTAAGGAAACCTGATCCAAATACCCTTTTGCTAAGTGGAAAGGAGTACTTGCAGAAAATGGAAGAGGATGAGGTAAATTTTGCGTTGATTTGCAAGCCCGAGGTAATAATTACTTCCACAAAAGTTTTTGATTTACCAATTGAAATTCAAGAGATAATAGACAAATGTTGTGATATCATTGTAGATGATTTGCCTAATGAATTACCACCCATTACAAAAATTAGTCATCACATAGATTTAATTCCAGGAGAAAATCTATCTAATAAAGCAACTTACAGGATGACCCCCACAGAGTATGAAGAAATCAGGAAACGGGTTCAATGATTGTTAGACAAGGGACTGGTTGAAGAGAGTTTGAGTCCTTGTGCATTGCCAAAAGTGTTGAGCCCAAAGAAAGATGGAGGCTCGAGAATGTGTAGTGATTCAAAAGAAATCAATAAGATAACAATCATGTACACATTTCATTTCCCTAGAATTGAAGATTTGATAGATTGTTTGAGCGGGGCTAGATATTTTACAAAGTTAGACTTAAAAAGTGGTTATCATCAAATCAGAATTAGAGAGGGAGATGAGTGGAAAATTGCTTTTAAGACCACTGAAGGATTGTATGAATGGATGGTAATGCATTTTGGGTTGCAAAATGATCCTAGTACATTATGAGGCTCATGAATGAAGTTTTGAAAGAATTTATTGGTAAATTTGTAATAGTATATCTTGAAAATATATTAGTTTACAGTAAATCAAAAGAGGAACATGTGAGACATCTAGATTATGTCTTACAGAGGCTACAAAAAGAGAAGTTATTGTTAAATTTAAAGAAATGTTCATTCATGAAAGATGAGTTGGTGTATTTTTGTTTTTTTGTTTATGTTGATGGGTTAAAGATGGATCGAGAGAAGATCAAGGTTATCATGAAGTGGCCTTCACCAAAAAGTGTCTTTGAGGTAAGAATTTTCATGGTCTTGCTTGCTTTTATAGGAAATTCATAAGGAATTTTAATAAGATCAATGATTCAGTTATTGACACTATAAGGAAAGACAGAAACCCGTTTACATGGACTGTTGAAGTAGAAATGAACTTCCAGCTCTTGAAGAGGGAAATTACTGAGAAACCTATTTTTATTTTCCCTGATTTTAATAAGCCTTTTCAAGTGAAGTATGATGCTAGTGGATAAGCCATTGGAGCTATTTTAATTTAGGAAGACAGACCTATAGCGTATTTTAGTGAAAAGTTGAATGACTCAAAGAAGAAATATTCTTCTTATGATAAGGAGTTTTATGCAGTAGTGCAGTCCTTGAAGAAGTGGAGACATTATTTGATGTCTAAACAGTTCATATTTTATTGAGATAACCATGCCTTGCAGTACATTATGCAACAACCAAAGCTTAACCAGAAGCATTCGAAATGAGCAAAATACATTCAAGGTTTTAATTTTGTGTTAAACCATATAATTGGTCAATCAAACAAAGTAGCATATGCCTTAAGTAGGAAAAGTATTTTAGTGCAATAAAGTCAAATTCAAGTGTTGGGTTTTGATTTTCTTAAGGAATTATATGAAAAAGATCTAGATTTTAAAGAGGCATTTGAAGTTTGTAGAAACCCTATTTTGTTAGACACAAGCAAGTGGCTGGATTATTTCTTGCAAGAGGGGATATTATTTAAAAGGAATCAATTGTGCATACCAAATTGATCTATGAGAGAAAATTTGATCAAGGAGAAACATAGTGGTGGACTTTGACGACATTTTGGTGCAAACAAGACTTATGAGTAGTTGAACTGGTTTTATTTTTGGCTGAAGATGAGAGCTGAAGTGGAAAAGTATGTGAAGAATTGTAAAGTGTGTCAGTATGCAAAATGAAGGAGCCAAAACACACGTTTGTATGTTCCATTACCTATTCCAGATATGCCTTAGGATATGGTAAGTATGGATTTTGTTTTGGGTTTACCAAAAACTCAAAGGGGACATGATTCAATTTATGTAGTAGTTGACAGATTTTCAAAAATGGCAAATTTTACTCCATGTAATAAAACAAGTGGTGCCACTCATGTTGCTAACTTGTTTTTTAAGGAGATTGTAAGATTGCATGGGTTACCAAAGAGCATTGATTGAGACAGAGATACCATATTTGTTGGACATTTTTGGAGGACCTTGTGGAGGAAACTTGGTACTAAACTAATTTTCAGTTCTACATATTATCCTCATACTCATGGACAAACTGAAGTTGTGAATAGAATCTTGGGTAATCTTTTGAGAAGTCTTGCAGGTGAACATCCAAAATAGTGGGATCAAGTATTGGCATAGGCTGAATATGCTTTTAACGATTCTCCCAAGAGGAGTACATGGTAGAGTCCATTCCATATAGTTTATGGAATGCACCCAAGAGGAGTATTTGAATTGAGAGATTTTGGTAAAGATGAACTGAGGAGTGCTCAAGGAGAAGACTTTGCTTCAGAGATTCAAGCAGTACATGAACATGTAAAACAACAGCTACAGGACAATAACATAAAGTACAAGAATAGAGCAAGCTTGAAGAAAAGGGAAACAAATTTTGAGGTTGGAGATTTGGTTTTGGCACATTTAAAGAAAGAAGGATTACTAGAAAGGGAGTATAACAAATTAAAATTCAAGAATATTGGACGATGCAGAGTCTTAAGGAAATTTTCAGCAAATGCATATGAACTTGAATGACCCCCTAGAATTGCAATATCCCCAATTTTCAATGTTGTTGATTTGTACAGGTATGAAAAGGGACAGGGAGATGACACAATAGAAGACAAGGAAGAACAAGAGTTGGATTGGGTAAAGCAATTACTTATAGCAAAGGCACTGCAACCACATAAAATATTGGAAAAGAGAGTGTTTAAGAAAATAAGGGAACATTAGTATTTTCAGTACTTGGTCAAGTGGAAGGATCAACCAATTGTTGACGCTACCTTGGTAACAGAAGCCATGTTACAGATGTTGGGTCGTTTTATAGAAGAGCTCATGGATAGGAGCCCATGAAGAATTTTTTCCTCAGGAGCCTCATGCAGGAGCACGAAGCTTAAAGAAAAAAGGCTTCATTTTATTCCAAAAATCCAAAAACAGTTTACAAGCAAAGGAGTGGGATCCTTTAGCTATCAATTTACAACGTTTTCTAGATAGGAATTAAGTTAAAATATAGTTATTGAGTGATTTTGTAATTAATCCAAGTAGTTTAGACTCAGTTGAGTTTCTCAAGGAGAATATCAGGAAATTTAGGTAATTATCTAGGATTAGATAGATTTGTTCCATAGATTGAGGATCAGATTGTTGGATGTAAAGTATTTATGTAAGTTTTGAACAATTGTAAGAGGATTTGGCTGGATTTGAATTAGACTCTAAAAGGATTGAAATACTTTTGTATCTTTGTGTATTATTTCATAATGGTCAATCCTGGAGGGTGGAGTTCCTTTGAAATATCGATGTGTATTGTTAATTTTCAGTTGGTCGGTAGAATTAGAATTATATATGAACTGGTGTTATTGCGTTTAAGTTCCTCACTCACTATGAGATAAATTGAATAATTTCGAAGTACAATGTTTTAGGCTAGCTAAATTTTGAATTCCTTAATGAAGAGCTAAACCTGGTGGAAGTGCTAAAGTCATAGTGGAAGGAGGAAAAGATCAAATAAATTGTGAATACATGAGAGAAGCCTAGAGCTGTTTGATTAACAGAACCGCTGGATCAATAGTAGTTGCGTGCAAGCTAGGGTCGAGTTTTAACCCAAATTGGACTCGATATTTTATTAAACTAGGTTAATAGTACAGATGATTTGGGTCATCTGATTAGATCATCTACATATAAAGAAATCAAACTAATCATTCCCTCTTTTGACTTATTTATATGTAGATGATCCGATCATTATAGGGAATGTTGATAATCTCTTAAAGAAATAAAGGAGCACATGTCACAAGTCTTTGAGATGAAAGAACATGGAGAGTTACATTACTCTTTGGGTCTTGAAGTCTTGAGGGATTCTGGACAAACTTTTCTATCACACAGTAAGTACGTCACGAGCTTACTTGAAAAGTTCAGAATGGATCAGTGCAAAGCTGCAAGAGTACCTTTACAATATAATATAAAACTTCAGAATCATGATGGATCTACAAAGGGAGATGTGACTCTGTATAGACAACTAGCTGAGAGTCTAATCTACTTCATTAGAACTAGGCTAGATTTGGCTTATGTAGTGAGTGCATTGATTCAATTTATGTCAAATCCCCCTGAGAGCCATTCTCTTGCAGCAAAATGTGTTTTAAGGTATCTCCATGGAACCTTAGATTTTGGTATTGGTTACACTGATTCATGTGATGTTAAATTGAGGTGTAGATAACAAAATATCCACTGGGCTCAAAATGTAGATGACAAACGATCCATAACAAGCTATTCATTTAGCATTGGATGAGGGGTCATTACATGGAGTAGCAAAAAAAAGAAATCCATACATTCAGCCAAAAGAAATCTATATTAAGTATTGTAATAGTTGTGACAATGGTCATGATATTTTTACCAAACCTCTTGGTAGAATCAAGCTTTAATTGTTTAGAGAAGTGTTAGGCATATGTATTAATCCATTTCTCCATTAAGGGGGAGTGTTGATATTAATGATGAAATGTATTAATGAAGTGACCATTTAACATAACCTTAGATTAGGAATTTGTTCCTCATTTCTAGGGTGTTGTTTCAACTTCCTTAATTGTGTGTAAATTATATCTTTCATGTAATTGTTAGGATATTCCGACGCATAGGAAATAGTTAAGTATAACTTGGTCTAGTATAGAGTTAGGTAAAGTGTGTTTCTTTACTATGTACATTTGTAACTTACAATCTGACGGTCACGATATATAGTGATCCAACGGTTCATTCTCTCCTCGGTATTACCAACACTTGATCCGTGGCTTAACACCCGATTGGTCCATGATTTCTATTTAAAGCGCATGGAGGGTCATTTGTAGGTTAACTTTTAATGAGAGAAGCTTATGTAAATTTTCATTCTTTTATTAATAAATTGCCTGAAGTGGCCGCGTTGGCTCAGGCCGTGGACTATTTCCCTCTTTGAGGGTTTTAACCACGTCAAAAATACTGGTGTATTGATATGTGATCTATTTGTGAGCGGTGTCCTTTGGTGTTCTGTCTGACGAACTTACCCTGTAAATTCCTACATGGTATCAGAACTATTTGAGGGTCGCGTCCGTTGGTGATCCAAATCTGAAGCTGGTAGAACTGCATCCGACTGTCGTTTCCTAGATCTGTTGTTTCTGACTACTTTCGAGCTGAGAGGACTGCTCTGTTCTTTTAGGAGCATCTTTTCCAGTGAAGAACCCCTTTCTTTTCACGGGAAAAGGTTTCTGGTAGCCCTAGCTACGTCATTTTTAAGATCTGGAGGTATACAATGTTTTTTTGTAGTTTGTAGTTATTTTTCTCTCTGTTTATTATTTCGGTTTATTTAGCTTCTTTTTTATTACAAGATCTATACCTTTCATTTCTACGTATGCTCTTTTCCCTACAACTCTGTGCGATCTGGACAAATCAGAAACATAAATGAAGGATTGTTCTCATGCGTATGCTCTTTTCTGTTGCACCTTAGTGTGAGCTTGGAAAATCAAAAACATTGAGGAAAATATTTAGTTTCCGGGTAAAGCTAACTTTAAGCCGTAAGGTTTTTTTTTGTATGTTCGTGTTGGGTTTTGTGTTTTTGTTTTGTAGGGAGAAAAAGAGCTTTCTCAAGCAAGCACGCAATCCAAAGCTTCAATAACCAAAAGAAAGACAAAGCCCCCCCCCCCTTTCTCTCTCTCTCTCAAACTTTTTGTTTAGCTCACTTGGTTCAAAGCTAATTTATGAGAGTAGAGGTCTTGGGTTCAAATCTCGTTTTTGCTGGAAAAGGGGCATTTTTTTTTTCATTTCCGCACATTCCCGCACTTCATCGGCGGCTTCATCAACTTTTCTTCAAAAAGCCATAACTTCTTCATCCGGAAGCCGTTTTCTGAGCCGTTTTTTTTAACCTGCCTAATTTTTCGAGATATTTCCATTGGAACACTTAGTTTCAACATATATAGCTTCAGTTTATGTTAAAATGGAAATTCCATGTCACGTTATTCTTGACAGCACCAACTACTTCCAACGGTGGTCCTACATTGTGGATTTACTTAGAAGTAAATGTCTTTACAAAATAGCCTCATGCTAAGAAACCAAACCGAAAGATGAAGATAAGGCAGCTAAATGGGAAAATAGGAAAGATCAAGCACGTGGGTTGATAGGGATGTCTATTTCTCTAGATCTTAGATTCCATATTACAGAACTTGATACTCCTGATAAAGCAATGTAGCAACTTACTAAAATTTTTGGAATCAAAAATGAACTTAGAGCCCATCAACTTGAAAATGAGTTGCTTACATTGGACCCCAATAATTTTTCTTGCACTAAAGATTTTTTGTCCAAATTCAAGACCCTTAGATTTCTCTTGGAAGGTGTTAAGGTTAAGAAAGAAGATAGTAACCTTATCTATTCCATTCTTACTAAGTTGGGACCAGCCTACTCTGTGTTTGTTTCCACCTTCCATTCTACAAGAGAAGCCTTCATGTCTCAAGGACAAGACTACAAGTCTCCTTCATTTGATTCTTTTTGTGATTCTTTAATAAGAGAACAAGAAAAACTCTTACACCTTGGTCTTCTTAATCTTGGAAGCTATTCTAATAAAGCGTTAACCACCCAACAACAACCAAATTCAAAGAATCCTAAGAAGTCGTATCCTAAAAGGAATGGTCCTAAACCAAACAAGGGTCCTAGGCAATTTCAGCCTCAAAATGAAAAACCATTTCACCAGAATGATAAGGCAAATAAAAATAAAGGGAAGAAGACTGATAGACATTGCCACTTTTGTAATTGAGATGGCGACTTAGAATCTAAATGCTTTAAGAAGATGGAAGCCTTGGAAGCAGCAATGAAGAAGCATAACATCCATGGAGCATTCTTCTACTTCAACTTCAACTTCATCTTCAGGAATGGCACTTTCTGCATGTCGTTGTCAATCATCTCAGTCTGGTTATGCATTAAATGTATCTTCTTCTTCTCATTCTCATGAGTGGCTCATTGATTCTGGAGGCTCTTATCACATGGCCAAAAACAAAGCCATGTTTTCTTCTTTAAATGATTGTAACACCAAAAATATATATGTTGGTGATGATAGATCTCTTAATGTTGTAGGGACTGGAACTATTCATCTAGACAATGGTCAGTTTAATGATGTATTATGTGTTCCAACCTTATCCTCCAATCTTCTATCTGTATATCAGATAACTCATTCAGGTGAAGGTAAAATTGTTGAATTTTCACCTCATGATGTTGTAATCAAGGATCTAAGAGATCCTAAACAGATTCTAGCTACTGGTATTGCTGATGATTCCACAAGTTGTATAAGTTTCACAACTTTGGGTCATCAAATCTTCCCTCAGTATTTGTTGCTCATAATGATGAAGTGAGCAAACTTTGGCATGAGCGATTTGGTCACTTAAACTATCGCTCCCTTCAGCATCTATGTAAAGAAAATATGGTGACCGGTCTTCCTATGGTATATTGCAGAGATGGTGTTTGTTCCGGATGTGTACTCGGAAAACATCATCGGGACAGTTTTGAAAAACGTGCCTCTTGGCATGCCTGAGCCCCTTTACAGCTTGTGCACAGTGATTTATGTGGTCCACTTCCTGTTGCTTCATTCTCTGGCTGCAAGTATTTCTTAACTTTCATTGATGATTTCTCCAGACGCACTTGGGTATACTTCTTAAAACTCAAGAGCGAAGTATTTAACACATTTTTGGCCTTCAAAGCCTTTGTTGAAAAACAATCTGGACATCAAATCCTTAAGCTAAGAACTGATAATGGTGGAGAATATGTTAAAAACACATTCATCAACTTTTGCACCGAAAATGGAATTCAAATGCAACATACTGTTCCATACACTCCACAACAAAATGGTGTAGCTGAAAGGAAAAATCGCACCTTAAAGGAAATGGCTAATTGTATGCTGCAATATAAAGGACTCAGTCTTAGTTTTTGGGCCGAAGCAATTAATTGTGCAAATTATATAATAAATCACACTCCTACTAAGGTTCTAAAGAATATCACTCCAGAAGAAGCTTGGAGTTCCATTAAACCAGATGTAAGTCACTTTCGTATCTTTGGAAGTGAAGCATGGGCCCATATTCCAGATGAAAAGCATAAAGCTTTAGAACCTAAGAGTGATAAATGTACTTTTTTTGGATATTCTAAAGATGTAAAATGTTATAGACTTATTCCATTTAAGTCAAAAAATGTTATCATTAGAAGAGATGTAAAATTTGATGAAAATAAATCGGCCTGCGAGCCTAGTCCGGCGGATGTGCCACCTCTTCCTATCTCTTCTACTTTTGAAAACATTTCTTCTCCAGATGATGAAAGTGAGGACGAAAATCCTCCCCCACCTTCTCAGGATCCTCAACTTCCAAGATGGGTCCGTGCTACTCGGGATGCAGTAGGTGATCTTGTCGGTGATCCTACAGATCATCGACGTACACGTTCTCAGTTTGAAAGAGCCTCTTCTTTACTGGCTCAAGCTCCAGTAAATCATGATCCTGACACTTTTGCAAAAG
>APFE031729647.1:16091-33525 GCA_000404065.3 Pinus taeda | reverse complement strand
CTACTCTGTGTTTGTTTCCACCTTCCATTCTACAAGAGAAGCCTTCATTTCTCAAGGACAAGACTACAAGTCTCCTTCCTTTGATTCTTTTTGTGATTCTTTAATGAGAGAACAAGAAAAAATCTTACACCTTGGTCTTCTTAATCTTGGAAACTCTTCTAAGAAAGCGTTAACCGCCCAGGAGCAACCCTTCTGAGCTAGTTTGTGTGTAGCGATTGGAGATAGTACTGAGTACCTGTGATGAGTATTGTACTATGTATTGTTACATATTCTCAATCAATATAATATATAGATAGTCGAGGGTTTTCAGCTGTTTTCTTTCCCCATTATATACTATGTTGATATGTGTGTTTGATGTATCAATGAGCGCATGCGATTGTTTATGAATACTACAAATTGATGATCAATGGTAGAGGAGGTTATGGATTATGCATTCATTCTGAAAATAGTGTATAATCAGGATAATCTATGTGAATAAGTGTTATATTATTCAAAATTTCTACATAACTTCCTTTCTCTTCCTCGGCCTGAACTGTTGGTTCCTTAAGCCGCATTGAGGCCTTCTCAGATTCTTCTATTTGGAGTATACATGCTCCAAAATTAGTGTCCATTGCATAAACAGGCTGATTGGAAGGGTCCTTCTCATCACTGATGATGTATGCCAGTTGTGCTTCTCTATATAATCTCCCACTTTCTCCTCCAAAAACTAGGATAGTAGCATAAGATAGGTCGTCTTGTAATGTCCCATCGAGTCTCTTAATCCATCCTATCGACAATATCATGCCGAACTTAGGAGGGACATCAACTACCACAATGTCCATCACCATGCTCTTCATGGGCAGCTGAGTTAGGGTAATAGCTAAATCTTTTATCAATCCTAGGCATTTTACCTTTCTTGAATCAAAGAAGAATAAATCATGATATGATCTAGTGATATCAAGGCCTAAGTCTTCCATGACAGCTTTTGGCATTAGATTGTGGATAGCCCTTATGTCTAGCATGCAATTGTGGAGGATTTTATCATGAATGGTCAAGGAGACATAAAAAGATGGAGAATTATCATTAGCAGGTTCAGTCATTGGGCTCAGCACAACTGTAGGCCTGTCATCTTGCAAATTGACAGAGTCCATGGAGGTTTGTGTGGCTCTCTGTTCAAGGGCCTCAAAGATAGGCTTTCTAAACATTTCACTCTTTACAAGTTATAGCAGAGGTACATATATTTTTAACTTTTGGACTTCTTCTTCAAAGCTAAAATTTTAAGGGGACTTATCAGGACCTTTTACCTCTTGAGTTGGAACTTTGAGGATGACAGGATGAGCTGCTGGTCTTTTTTGTCTGGTATTCTGTGCTTCTATTTGGACAAAAACTCTTTGGGCAGGATTCCCCTTGACATTGTTTGCCTGTGACCTCAGATTGTATCTTTGTTGCTCACGAGTTTGCAGAACAGCCTCTTTGTCCCACCTTTGACTAGTTTGTTCCTGCAACAAAGACTCTTCATATGCAGCCAATGTCAAAAAGGCAACACTGCTTTTATCTTCCAAGAAATGTATTTCATCCTCATCTTCAATTTGTTCCTCCTCCATGACTAAATTTTAAAAAGGAGCCTTAACATTTTGTTCTTCTTATGGTTCTTTACCGTTCTGAATGATTTGTAACTGTTCATTTGCTCTTCTGTATGGATTTAATTTTCTTGGAGAAAATGTGTTCTGTTGCGTTGCTTTTCCTAAATTTTGCTCAATCTTTAGCTTAGATTTATCAACAGCCAATGACTCTATCATTCTAGACATTTTATCTAATTTAGGCTCTGAGGATGAAGTAGAGAAAAAGAAGCCTCACCTCTCTGCCTTCTTCTCTCAACATGACTTTTAAGTTTTTCTGCAGCCATGATATTAGACTCTACTTCTAGGGTTGCATCTTGCATATCTGCCAAAGTAGCACATCTTCTTTCTCTCAATAATAGGCAGAAATCAGAGTCAAAAACATTGGCATAAGTGAGTTTGGTAGAGGTAGGAGTTGGCTTTACCTTAGCTGGAATTTTACTATACATTCGATTGAATCTCTTATTAAAATCAGGGAAAGATTCCCCATTTTCTCTCTTCAGGTTCCCAAACGCAGTATGGTAATATAGCAAGTCTTTTTTATCTCCACAGTGCTTCAAAAATGCATCATCTAAGGTTTCAATATCAGTAATAGATCTAGGGGTCAATTCTCTCGACCATTTTCTGGCCTCTCCATTAAGGCTCTAGACAAAAACTCTCATCCACACATCATTTTCACTTATGTCTAAGTTATCAGCATAGCTATAAAAAGACTCAAGGTGTTCTTCAGCTATTACCCCATCTGTACCAGTAAACTTAGGCATATATTTATGGTATTATCTCACAGGCATATCATTTAAATGAACAGGCAAGACCAAAGGTCCATATCTGGCAGCAACAATTCTTTCCATCCTCATAGGTGCCAGCTCGCCTGCCATGACTGGGGTATGTGGAGGAATACTGGTAGACCGAATAGTTGGAAATAATGAAACTAATGGCAGGAATGAAGGGATGCTATGATGGACTGTACGGGATATAATCTTTGGACTGAGATCCAAAAGGGAACAAGGTGAACATGGAGTTGAATGAATCTCTACAGGCAATTTCTCAATAGAAATACTAGGCTCTATATCTTCAAATGATACATTCTCAACTATAGCCTCCTCTTGTTGAGATACATAAGATTTCTTAGGATTACCTGATCCTGATGCTCCTTTCTGTGAAATTTTCTTCTGATTAATGATCTTCTGAGGGTCAGGCAGTGAGTCAGCTGGTGATTTCTGAGGATTTCTTAGATTATGTCTCACAAACTGAGCCAGAACTACAATGCGGAGTCGCCAAAGGTTGGTCCTCTAGTAGAGTCACCAGATAGACGATTATAACCAGAAATGTGCCCAGACCTTGTCTTTCATCAGAATCTGGAACTGTGTTGTCTCTAAGGAAAGTTGAGCTTCAATCTCCTCTCCCCGGCAACGATGCTGATTAGTGTTATCACCCCAAGAAACTCTCCTAGGTTGTATATCAGAGATGATCGGGAACATTACAAACTCAACAAAATGTTGGAAATGGATGAATGGAAGGTATGATGCATATTCAAGCTAGATAACCACTTCTACTATGCTTGACTCTAGACATGGGTGAACACCCCTAGTCTACAAGGCTTTCAACCACTAATTACTCACAGTTTGAGGATTAAGTGGATATGGAGAATACTAAACACACCAACAGATGCACAAGACCCTGTGATGGCCGACTACAACTAGTTAAAGAGGTCTGCAAATCTGTTTCTTAATGCACAGACAGGATGACAACTCTATGTCACTAAGTAAACAGAAACCTGAATAATACATTCACTGAAATAAATGAGACTTTAACATAGAGCTAGGATAACAGCCCCTCTAATGCCAAACATCAAGAATCCAGGACAAATACACAACAGGAACAGCCTATAATAGAATAGAAGTTGAATGTAAGTAATTAACAACAAAAGAAGCTTGTATTTGCTGAAAATGAAGACTAGACGATGCAAGTATCATAGTAGTTATAGTCTCCAGAAGTTGAATCTTACATCAAAACCAAAACCCATCAAACCGATTACATTCTTAGTTCTGGATATCTATAGAGGTTGATTACAAAAATATCTGTTATCCTATGTGTGGAGGAGTCATAATGGACCACCAACCACATTAACTATGTGATATGAATCTCTGCTATAATCTGCTACTTTTAATGAATACATTTGACATTTTCTGGTACTTGGTTGTCCTCCTCGGGTAGGTGAGGTGTTGTATGAATAAATTTCCATAACTGCTGAAGGTGTTTAACTGCTTGAGGAATGTCCTTTTCTTCTCTGCCACTCTGCTCTTGAATGCAGTTGTTGAAGAGTAATTGCACTGAGTACAGGTAGTTGGTCACCTTCTTCCTTCGGGAGTGTAGCATGGTTATGGACGTGAATAGTCGGGAAGGATGTAGAAAGGAAATTGGGCATTGGATCTCAGAGATGGATGACAGAGATTGACTTACACGAGATATCGGGGAAAAACATGAATTGACAAACGTGGGCCATCGGATCGAGATCGGGCAGATCCAACAGCCATCGAGCGAGAGATTAGTGCGGGAGATAACACACGAGGATGGACCTAACGGGTGGTAAGCGGTATCCCCACACCGATTTTCGGAGGTGGTGGTATATGTACAATAGGCGCACGATGTGAATAGACAGATGACACTTGGCAGATATGATGGGCGACAAACTGCTTTCCCCATGGGTTAATGCACGTGCAGGTTTCAAAAACTGGACGAGCGATTACTGTTGGATCGGGAGATGGGCAATTGGACGGCAGGAAATAACGCCCCTGTCTTATGTGACTGATGTGAAGGGAAAGTACTATATTGCCTTATAGCGCTCGTTTATGTAGGTGCGGTTATATGGGTGAAGCCTTAGCACTAAGGGTTTAAATAGAAGAGGCTTCACACAAGGTTTTAGGGAGAGAAACAACGTTGAAGGGGTTGAGGGAGAATAAGGAAAATGAAAGGGAATTGAGGAAACAAACTGATGCGGACCTCCTTTTAGCACAAAACACATGGTTGGGCTTCCTTTAGAGCTTTAACAGTTGAATAATATAGCAAAGCTAACATATAACAATATGATTATTAATAAATTAATAATGAATATTATAATACCAATTATTATTGTTAACAATAATTTCTTTCAGACTAATCACATCATTATTATTTGGTCAACCTTTCGAATCAACTAATATGGTTCATCCTAAGGAAAAAGGTGAAAAAATCCATTGATCCTAATGAATAAATAGCAAGGATGCATGAGAGTCCAGAATTAGCCATTAAAAACTAGTCGTTAGGAATTAGTTATTTAATTAATAAAATAATATTTATTAATTTTTAATTAAAGACTAGTTGTTATCAACTAGTCGTTATTTGTTTATATATGTATAAATTATTTATTAATAATATTAAATTATTATTTATATTTTATGTTGAAAATAACAACAAGAAATGGTAGATTTAGTACTTCTATAAATAGCATTTCTGGATACTTTCCTATTTAGTTAGTCCCTAAACTAAAAAAGAGAAGTAAAAATTTGAATTTGATCTTAGGAGTTGTTTGTAAAATAATTAATTAATTCACCATGAGTTGATTAGTTGTAGAAAATCAAACATGAAGTCTATGTGGGGACATGCAACAGTTTCTCCATAAATTGAGGAATTTATCTACCATTTAAAGAGATAAGGATGAGTTGTAATATTGAGTTAACTGAGTCAAGTCCAGTTAGATTAATTCAAACAGTTTGTTGAATTAATTGTGAATTTAGTTAGTTAATTCATGCATGCATGTAACTGCTGCACTTCAGATAACTGAATATTCTCTCATAAATAACTCATGCATGTCAGTTCAGATAGAGACCCAGTTGAGATCAGATGGAGGGACAATGTACTATCAGTTGCAAGAATATTCGATTGTGAATATCTCTTGCATGCAGAAGGAATTAATTTCTTGGAGATTATGCAGTTACTTCTTCAGTTTAGTGAGTGCGATGAGGCCAATTCACACATGTGACATCATTGGACCCCAAGAAAAACTGCGTAAGGAAATAGGAGGCTTGGAGGGCTTGAGGAGGACATATGTTGTGTCTATTCAGCCTGTTAGTTGTATTATTTGATTGCAGATAGAGCAGAATAGCTTGAAAGCTTATTCTTTTTGTAACTTGAACATGTTTCCCCTTGTATGATAATACAAAGATTGGGGTTTTAGGCTTAAGCTTTCCTTGGGTTAGTTCTTTTGTGTTATGTGTGATTGATTCCTCATTCTCAGTTCTATGTGTTCTCATTGATCTTTCTCATATTCGATTAAGTTTCTGGAAAGTTTGTTGTAGAAGTAGATCTTGAATTTTGCTTTAGTATATTGCATAATTTGTTGATCTACAATGGGAATTTCTACATATTATCTATCAAATAATAATAACAAATTTGTTCGTAAAAGGATTATAATTAATAAAATCATAAACATGTTCTTATTATTTAATAAATTAACCTGTCATAAATAAATAAATAGATAAATAAATCAATAACTAAATAAATAATAATAAATATAAATATAATTTTTTTTTTAATTTTTAGTTATATAACTCAAAATTAGCCTTTTAATTGTTTGTACACATATGAAATTATTCATTACTAATAATAAACTATTATTTATATATATGAAATTATAATAACATATTTATAAATAAAAACATAAGGGGTCAAAAAAAAGGGGGGGGTAATAAAAAGGGAAATTAGGATGAAATAATAACCGAAATACAACTCTTACTTAGTTTTCACCAATTATCCCTACAGAGATTGATTGTATGCTTTTCAATCTCAATCACCTCTCTTAGATTCCTATGGTGGAAGTGATCAACCCTCGTAATGACCTCTGCATCCTCAATGAAAACATGGTGTTTGCATTTCTTTGCATGCTCTGCAAGATCTGATGAGTGCGATCAGTTATGCCTGATGTCTCCTTCATGATCTTGGATTCTCTGTTTAATAGAGCTGTCAGTTTCCCCAATGGAGGGAATCACAGGAACATGAGATCAAGTAGACCCATTTCATGTCTTTAGGGTTTGTTAGGGTCCTATAATAATAGGATTCATAATTTTGAATTTCCTAGGATTAGTCTTGTAATATTGTACATACTTTTGCTTTCTACAAAATGTTTCCCCATATTAAAAATAAAAAATGTAATGAGAGTGAAGTCCTAAAAGAAAAATCAAAGGACTAATAAAATAAAAATATCAAAAAAGAGTATAAAGCATAAACCCCACCAAAAAAAAGATAAAAAATAAATTCTGAAAGTGAAGCAAATTCAAATGCAACTACTTTTTACTTGTCAAAAACACCAAAATCCATGATGGTCAAATAATTTAATCTTGATTCATTCATGCTTTAAATTTCATGCTGATAGATAGATAAATTTCCTGATAGATATAAACCAACCATTTTACCTCCTACACTCCATGTTTTCCTTAACGATTATCCCAAGCACCTCCCTAGGTTTGATGGAGAGAATGGTATCACTGCCCAAAAACATATTCAAGCTTTTGAAGATTATCTTAACTTATTTTAAGTAGATGAAGAGGATGTGAGTGTTAAGATTTTTTCTCTTTCTTTGCATGACAAAGTCAAGAGTTGGTTCAAAACCCTACCTGAGGCAAGTATCTCAAATCTCAAGGAGTTTCTCAAACTCTTCCTTGATATATGGATAATCAAAGTCAATATTCTTGTAACCATAGAAGAATATAATCAGTTAAAAAGACATCTAGATGAAACAATACAACAATTTTTAGACAAATTTAATCAAATCTATTATTCAATACCATTAAGTATAAGACCTCGCGCTGGTTCAACTCTTTTGCACTACCCAAGAGCATTTGATTCAGAGATAGAATTTCATCTAAGAGAAAGAAACCCCTCAACAATGGAACAGATGTAGAACATGGCAGTAGATGTAAAATTTAATATGCAAATTAGAAGAGGAAAGATGAAAATAGAAAAAGAGGAAAAACTTGACATTTTGATCAAGAAAATAGAGGAAATGATGCAGAATATTTTCTTTTTTATTCATGAATTAAACTATTCTATTATTTACATAAAAACCAGAGTACATTTACATGCAAGATATCTGAGAGATCCATCTGCCTGAGTGAGTGGCAAGCTGGATCAACCAAGTGTAGCCAAAAAGGAGGACTACCTGTTTCATGCCCTCACAGGGCGTTTGAGACCAAAAATCATTCCCACGCAGGGGAGGATAGAACTAACATCCTTGCACAATATTAACTGTCCACATAACAAAAGACCAGACGAGAAAGTAACCGACCCTACTCCTTAGCGATGGCTGATTGCCACTAAGACACATTGACATACAAGCTAGTTGACACGTAGATGAACCAAAGACAAATGGACAGAAGGACATGACCAAAAGAGAGGAGAGAACCAGAACCTAAGCTTCAGAACCTGAGACATCACAATGAACTAATCCTCAAGCTCCTCCTTCACAATTGGGCACAGTCCATATTCCTCCTCTTCCTGCACCTTGTCCTCTTTCACCTCAGACTCTTCAGGCTACTTCTGGCTCCTTTCCAGCTGACGGTCTGACATCTCCACGCCCTTCCCTTTGTCTACCTTGGGCAAGTCGGTTTCTTTGGCTATGTAACCCGAGGCCTCGAAATCTGGCGGAGCACTGGAGCCGCCCTTGTCCAGGGCTTCCTCAATAAAAAGAACAGAGACGTGAGCGTTAATTCGTGGATGGTTCAGGGGGCTATCAAAGGAGAAAATTGCAGAGCCAAAGTAAGGAGCAGACGAAGTCCCAGGAGAGCTGGCCTCCATGAATTGGTTGTGCTTGAGAGAACTAGCACCTCCAAGACGCGGGCAATGGCAAAGACAGTGGCAATGAGGGCAGTGACATGGAGGATGCGTTTCCGCTTTAGCTGAGGGCCGTGAAGACCCTCCACGACTAGATCCGCGATGGCTCAGCATCCTCTGATGGTTTCTAACCATATTGACAGGGCAGTCCTGAGCCAAATTGAATTACAAAAGACCCACAGGGGCAGAAACAACTTGAACCAACAGACCTGGAAAGGAATAAATCAGACCAGGTCCTGAATTTGCCAGCACCAGTGACTGAACGGGAACCCTAGACCCTGCCCAAGTGAAGATGGTGATGCGAGGGGTGCCTCTGTTTATAGGACTCCATGCTCTCCCTCGGAGGACACCCTCCATTAAAGAGGCGTTCAATTTTGTATCAGAGCCAAACTCTACAACGCAGTCGGAGGAAGTCGGAGTGTTAATGCGCCCAAACTGCCATCCCATAGCATTTAAATTCACCTTCCGGGGATGTCCTGCACCACCGCCTTCCAGGTCGCCTCTGCGCATGGTTGGCATGTGGCTGCCTTGATACCCTCGTCCCATCAACTTAATCAGGCTAGTTGGCACCCGCATCCGGGGGAAATGATGCAGAATATCACCATGAATGTTGAACTTTTTATTAAAAAATCACCATGACACATTTGTTTCGCAAAAAGAAGAGGTTGAAAACCATGAACAAATTCTTGTTAATTCCAACTACCATAAATATGAAGATAGAGTTATAGAACCATATATGCAGAGGCAATCTGCCAATATAATGTGTATGTTTGATGACATTACCTCTTTTGATGATTTGCCCAAATATGATCAGTATGATGATAATTATGGTCTTCAAATCCTAACTAACTTTACAGAGCAATCAGAAGCTAACTTGAGGAGTAAGGAAGTTTAGGTTCAACAGCTTCAAGATAGTGATCAGCTTGTTCATTTTAGCTATGAGAATGAGGAGGAAAGTGGAGAACATTTTGAACTCAGTGAAGGAACTTTACCATTTTGTTTTGCTTTGTTTCAGTTTATCAGAGATAACTATCATGCAATTAGAAATAAAATGTCAACAAGTCTTGATATTCACTATCTAGAGGGAAATAAAATATGTGTTCAGGACTTCTCATATCTAGATTTGTAGCCCCAAAATGCCATTGAATGTCAGGTTGTAGAAGAAGACTTGGAAGCCGGAACATATGATCAAATGATCCAAGATGATTTAGTGCCTCTCTATTTTGAATCATTTCAATTTTTAAAGGAAATGTGGTATAAAATTTTTAAGGAAAAGGAGGAGCAGCTTGTAGAAATCTATGAAGTTTCATTTGAACCTATATGTAATAAGTTGCAGCAATCCTTCCAAGTTCTTTATGATCTAATAGCTGATAGGTTGGATGATGAATGCAATCAAAAATTTTCTTCATTAACAAACTATGAGAGTCAAAATCAAGATGATAATGTGTTCACCAAACAAACGTTACAATCAGTAGAAATATCATCACAAAGATCAGTTGAAAACATGCAGGGTGATAAAGATAAAAGTGATATTTCAGTTTCATGGCATGCAAGCCATACACAACAAATCTGCAGTTGTTTGAATCATTTCAAGAAGAGTGTATATATTTTACAAGATCATTTTGTACATTTTCTAGATTCAACAAAGGAGATCAGAAATTTTGTTATTTTCTCAAAGGTTAACAAAGCTATATTTGATTGCAAGATCTCAATTTTAAACATCAACAAGCACAAGAAACAAGGTCACCAATATATATAATGCTTGGATGGTTGCATTGGTTGTTTCATTTTACTTAACCAGAAACAAGAAATCTAATTAGAGTAAGTAGGTAGGATTTCAGTTTGAATAAATTCAGTTTCGATCAGCAAGTATATGTTAGACCAGATTTCAATTTGTAGAAAAGGCTACAATTTCAGTTCAAAAGTTTTAGTCACAAATATTATGGAACCGAGCATATACATGATTGGGATTGATCCAATGTATCAGGCTACTAAGGGACAGTGCTCTTGAAATTTGACAAGGAAATGCCATCCCCAGGTGGAGCCACTATTAGGTTCCTATACCAATAGGTGTCATATATCATGATTGACTTAGTTGTCTCTAAAATATGTATATACATTTGCTTCTGCAAATGTTTTCCATATTTGTAAAAAATCAAAACAAAAAAAAAATGTAAAGAGGTTATGTCCTAGAAAAAGAATAAAAGGACAAAAGGAATGAAGAAAATGTCAAAAATGAAATAAAATGAACCCCAAAGAAAAAAGGAAAAAGACCATGAAAGTGTGCAAGCCTAAATGCCACTACTATTTACTTTATGCATAATAAAGATTGTGTGCAAGTTGTTACCTATGCCACAATCCATGGTAACCAAATAGCTTAATCTTGGTTATTCCAAGTTTTCAATTTCATGCTTTTAGATATAGAGAATAAAGATTTGACCAAACAATTTAATATTGGCAGATAAGTCGATAGGTAAAGTGAATAAAATGAGTTCAACAATTTAATATGAGCCCTAGGATTTAATAAGTGTAGATTTAAATAGATATCACTATGTAAAAGAAAAGAAAGTGATAAAAGGGTTTGTGAGTGTAAGTGCACCCTAATAAAGAAGTGAAAATGCTAGGATAAAGTAGGTAGGGTAAGTAGAAGATGGTTGCAAAATAAATGTGTTGTGAATGGTTAAGTTTAATGCTTAAATCTTTTGCTTTCACCACTTGAACAAAGCACAACTCACATTGGAGATAGCAAATCAAAGAAACAAAGTCAAATTAATTAATTTCCCTATCCATTTTCCCCTTAAGTTTCATTAATTTCTCCTAAGTACTAAAGGCACTTACAAAGTTAGAGGGGCTCAGAGCATTTCTCTGACTTTTGGAGGGATTGGACCCTTGGCCCAATAATTTGGAATACCTAAAGTACTTAAATCCCCTTCCTCAACAATTGCCCCTTCATAAAGTCACTCACTCCCTTTATAAAGCTTTTCCTAAGTAAAATACTATTTTACTTAAGGAAATTAAAATATTCTCCATATAAACCCTCATATTCATTTAGCTTAAGTTATAAATGTTATATGATGAAATATACTTTCAGAAACATTTTATCTTAGTGCATGATGAATTTCCACAAAGTCATATTAACTTTTAGCTTGTATTATTTAACTCCCGAAAATAAAACACCCATTATCCATATTATTATTATTAAAAACCCCATAAATTATATATCCCACCCTTGGTTGCAAAATAACCATAATAACACTGATAATTGGGATTAATTAGTTAAACCATAACTAATTAAGAACCCCGACACCACCATGTTAAATGAGGATTAATTAGTCACCGAGATTAATTAATAACTGAGTGACCAATCAGATCGCCCCGATATGAGTAACTCCTTTAATTAATATCGGGCCCGCCCTCTATTATCCATCAGTTACTTCATCACCCTCACCACTATCTAATCAGATCCCTTAGAGCTGATGGCTATGGCTCATATCGCATGGGCCTTTTGGTCGATATTTAGCTTGCGAAGTGAGCAGTTTCCCAAATAGTGTCGATGCTACGTGTCGAAAGATGTGTGGAATCGTGCAGTCCTCCCTAAAAACCACTTCCCTCCTAGAAGCGGTGTGATGAAACTCACTTACTACCTCCCATAAGCGATAAAATGTCCCGTCATACAATTGATACCAACTATCACTGTCGTTAACCCACCAATATCAACCATTTACCCGTTTAAACATGAAAACCCTAGTTTTGCTCGTTTTCACCTAATTGTGTAATAAAACCCTGTGTAACCCATTTGTGCCACCTGAAGCCTCTGTTAACCAATTCAAGGATGGTTTACCTCCATAAAAGCATTATGGTCTCACTCCACAGACCTCTCAAGCTCAAATGAAACCTTTCCGACCTCCCTTGCAAATCAATGTTTTTTTAATAGTTTGTTTTGTTTTACAGGTGATCAAAAGACCACATCCTTGGATAAACAGTCTTAATACTAGTCATAAGACCTGTTTACTCCAAGATTGTTATCAGGTCTACTCAAACAGATATGGAAGATAAAACATATAGTAAAAAGACAAGCAAAGGAAACATGAAATTAGATGATTTACTGTTGAAACAGACAGTAAAAACCTAAAATACACATTGAAGGTAAAAGGACACAGTAAAGAACAGTCAAAGTGTATCAAGGTTAAAGAGTATCAGATTGAAGACCAATTCAAGAAAATCAGCTAGCATGAAGATGAACAACAGGGAAGACGCTTACAAAACATAGTATAAAAATTCATGTCAAAGTGAAGATAGATGAAAAAACAAAGCGGTAAAAGTAAAAAGTAAACAGTAAACAGTAAAAGTAAATATGAAGACATTAAAGTTAAACAAAGATGAAAATAATTTCGCCAGCTACAATGAAGTTTATCTGAAGTAAAAGTGAAAAATAGCTAAAATAAATTCAAGGTTAAAAGATGAAATCAGAGCACAAATGGTACATTCTTAAGAAATTTACTGTTTGAGTCATAGTTTTGCAGAAACTATTGTGGCCAATCCAAGAATTATTTTGAGAAACTAGAGGTGGTTTTTGTTGCTGAAAAGCTAATCTAAAAAAATCCATCTCACTTTTTACACTGGTATTAACGAAAGGGAGATAAGTACATGTCCTCACAGCCTATTTTTCAGTTTGTGCAAAGTCTTGTTTTTGACATCGTATTGCATATAATATTGTGAACGGTTGGAGCTGAATTTTGAGAAACTGAGAGAGGTTTATCTCAAAAAAAATCCTATCTACAAAACGCTCTTTCACATTTTACATATCTATCATGTATTGATATATCAAATCTTATCATTGGACCCTAAGTTTGCATAATTTCTGGGGAAGAATGCACAAAGGAAGGATGTAGTTAGTGACTCGGATGCCTCATCATCAACTAAGAGTTGCTACCAAATTTGACTTTCTCTTATTTGTCACCATAAATCCATAGAAATACTGCCAAATAGATTCATTACCTTTGAATGTCCTTTATTTAAGTTCTATTAATGTAAACAGTTGGAGATATTTGTGAAACTAATCTTAATATTTTTTCAAGATATTTCAATTTACAATTAGTATAAATACTTCTTCGTTTGAAGTATTTTGGGTGGATTCTTAAAAATTTCTATAGACTTATTATTTTGGAAAAGAAAATTTTTTGAGAAACTCTTGTATAACTAGTTGGATGAAGAAATAAAGAAAAGGACTTTTTACACAATTCATGTGTCAAACGTTAGGCAAATAAGTATTCTATATCTCATGTGTTATTGTTTTCTTGTTTAATATTTAACTTTTGTTTCATATCTGAATACTAAAATGAAAAAGTATACTTTAGAAAGTGCATAAGTGCAATTTGTCTTTAAAATCATTTTTATTCTAAATGTTTTCTTCTAAGTTATCATAGATAAAGAATTCTTAACTCCTCCTGCTTCTTAGTTTATCATTGTGGTCATTTAATAAGAAATTCTTAATTGTTTTTTATTGGTGATTACGAAATTTCCATCCTCTTAAAACATGTTGAAGGATTCTTAATTTCCCTTCTTCCCTTTTAAGTCCATTCCATCCTTTTAAATCAACATTTGTTCCTTGTTTAGCTATCTTGCCCTATGGAGCCATCCTTTGTTGAAAAAACTGATCCAGTTAAGCCATCTTTAGTTGACTCCATAGCCCAATGGCCTGAAATACCCTATTCTATCCATTTGTTCTTGAATTCCACCACCAAATACAATCAAAACCCACAAGCTTTCATAACTAGCATAATATTCCATAAACAAATCTAAATCCTAAAGAGAGAGCCCTCTTTGAGTATAGATTGGCTAGATTCTATACTTAAAAGTTTCTTTGTGGTTACCTCAGAAATTTCTTTCTTTAACATTGAGAAAATTCTGAATTATAACAACTGGTACAATATTTGACACCCAATCTATAAGAGGGATTGGATAAATAAATTTAGATTTGAGAAGTTTCTCAACTTCCCCCTTAATGGCGGCAGCTTTTCTAGGGTGCACTCGACGAAGTTGTTGTCGAACGGGCTTTGCGTTAGGATAAGTTGCAATATCTTTCATGACTATACTTGGGTCAATTCAGGGCATTTCTTCTTATGACCATGCAAAAACATCTCAAAATGCTTGAAAAAGACAATTATAGAGCTTGATCTCATTAGGTGAACAAGTCACCCCAATATGAACATTTGCAATGATACCTGGCTTAATAGAAATTTTAATGGGCATTGTTACGGAAATATTGTTTCCTTTCGACCAAACTTCATGAGTCATAATAGGCATTTGAAGTGGTTGGGTCAAGAAATGTGAAGAGAACTTCTCAATACAGGTAGACATGACTGTTGCACCATGCAAGAATGAGGGACGATGATGTATGTTTTAACCCCGTACAGGAATTACCTGCATATGAATTCTCAATCATAGGAAAAATAAAAATGCAAGAGAATAACACATAAAACACATATACACAGAGATTTCCCACTGGATCTCAAAACCGAGACTACCAGCTTGATTTTTCGTTTTTTCTTTCAATGTTACAATACATATTTATACATGCCGAAGCATCCAATTCCATGGACCGAAAACCATCGCGTCCAAAACCATGGACTGAAAAACCATATGTAGGTTTGCCCAACCTAAGATAGGGTCCAAAAAAAATTTTCTCGGGGTGCTGCCCCGAACCCCGTAGAGGGGGGCTACCCGCCCCCCTCAAACCCCCCGGAAAGGGGGGGCTGCCGCCCCCCCTGTGACCCCCCCACTACGATATCGGCGCAACGAAGGGGGGGCACTGCCTCCCCTCTAACCCCCCAGTTCACTACGTAGGTTAGTCATGGAAAGAATATAACAAAACCCAACAATCTCCCACTTGTTGTTTTCTTTCCACGGGGGGGCACAGGATAGCTTAGTCATTTTTTTCAGCCCTGAAACGCCCATTGTTTCCCTACACCAAGAGAACTTCTCAGAGCTCACAGATTTTGTCAATGCATCTGCAGTATTGTTCAAAGTGTCCACCTTTACCAGCAACACCTTTTTGTCTTCTAACATATCCCTCACAAAGTGATACTGAACATCAATGTGCTTTATCTTTGTATGATAAGCAGGGTTCTTTGCCAAGAAAATTGCACTTTGGCTCTCACAGTCTATCCTTATAGCTTCCTGTACTAACCCCATACTTGAACACAATCTCTGCAACCAAATTTCTTCCTTGCTTGCATGAGTGGCGGCCATGCATTATGCCTATGTAGTTGATAGTGCCACTACAGATTGATTCTTACTCATCCAATTGACTGCACCTCCAAATAGGTTAAACACATACCCACTTGTAGATATTCTCTGATCCAGATCTCCAGCCCAGTCTGCATCAACAAAGCCATGAATATCAAACACTCTGTCCAATCCTAGTCTTCCTTGGTAGCACAAACCATAATCACTAGTGCCACGCAAATACCTTAAAACACGCTTCACTGCTGTTCAGTGCTCCTTCCCAGGTTTTTACATAAACCTCCTCAATACTCCCACTGCATGTGCAATGTCTGGTCTAGTACGGACCATTGCATACATCAAGCTACCAACTGCACTTGCATATGGAACACGGGACATGTCCTCTTCCTCTTCTTCTGTCCTGGGACACTATTCAGCAGATAACCTCACACCTACAGGAATAGGAACCTTCACCGGTTTACTATCCTGCATATTAAACCTCTGCAATATTGTCTCGACATACTTCCTCTGGTTTAACTAGAGCTTCCTCTTGGCCCGATCTCTTTTAATTTCCATGCCCAAAATATAGTTTGCAGCACCGAGATCTTTCATGTCGAATTTGGAGGATAATTGGGTTTTCAAATCCTGGATAGTTTCGTTATCATTTCCAACCAACAACATATCATCCACATACAAGACCAGATAAATAACACGGTCACCAATTAATTTAAAATACACACAGTGATCTGCTTTGCTTCTGGTGAAGCCAAGTCCCCATATAAATGTATCAAATTTTGGATACCACATCCTTGGTGACTGTTTTAACCCATATAGAGACTTCTTTAACTTTCATACCAGTTCTTTCTTACCCTTCACCGCAAAGCCTTCAGGTTGCTTCATGTAGATTTCCTCTTCCAAATATCCGTGAAGAAATGCTGTCTTCACATCCAACTGTTCTATCTCAAAATCAAAAGCAGCAACAACAGATAAAAGTAATCTTATAGAAGTTACCTTGGCAACAGGAGAAAAAATATCACCAAAATCAATTCCCGGCACCTGGGAATAACCTTTTGCTACCAACCGAGCTTTGTATTTCTCCACCTTCCCTTCTGCATTTGTCTTCTTCTGAACACCCATTTGCTGCCAATGGGTTTCCTTCCAGCCCGAAACTCCACCAGATCCCAAGCCTCATTTTTGTGCAAAGATGCCATTTCATCAACCATGGCCTCTTTCCAGAGTTTTCCATCCTCTGAATCCACTGCTTCCTTCACAGTTCTGGGATCATCATCAGTAACAGACAAAGCAAAGTTTGAACAGAAACTAGATGGACTATACCTTTCTGGCTGCCTTCTTTCTCGAGCTGATCTTCTCACAGCCGGAGTTTGTGGCTCTTCATCTTCTGATTCCTCCTTCGCTACAGAGTCTGATTCTTCCTCCTTTAGTTCAAACTCTATCTTCACAGGTTCCTTTGGTTGGAATTCATGTTTAATAACATCTTTCACCTCTCTGAACACCACATCTCGGTTGTACACAACCTTCCGTGTGGGTTCCAAAGCTTATAACCCTTTAAACCATCCTTTATACCCAATAAAGATGCACTTTTCAGATTTACTATCCAACTTGGTTCGTTTCTCCTTTGGAACATGTACATATGCATCACATCCAAATACCCTCAGATGTGAAAGAGAGGGTTTCTACCAGTCCATACTTCTTGTGGAGTCTTATCATCCAATGCTGATGAAGGT
>APFE031729644.1:0-10390 GCA_000404065.3 Pinus taeda | reverse complement strand
ATGTAATCGTTTGATTGTTAGTGAATGCAGGTTTCGAAGTGAAGGAGGAGCTCATCCGGATCGATGAGGCTAGACTACTACAACAGCGTTGGACTACATGTAGGATCTAAACCACTTGATTTCTTGTGTGGTAAATGCATGTTTAGAGAAGGATTGCTCTTAATTGTCTTGTTTGTCACTAGAAAGTCTTAGGCTTCTAGGGAGGTTGGTTTTGTCCGCAAGATTAACTCTTTCCGCATGAAAACTACCAAACAAGGCAAAGCATATTGAAGGTGAGAAGGCATTGTCATCATCTTCAAGGTTATAAAACAAGAGAGGATAATCTCATTTCCCTAGAAGAAGATCTTCCAAGGAAGCAACAAATCATCCTCATCAAAAGGAGTAACCTTTTCTATTGGAGAAATGATTTTTCATTTGAAAGAAGTTCCTCCAAGAGGAAGCTCTAATACATCTTCTTCAACCATCATCAAAGTGATCAAGTAGAGGAGTTCATCTTCACTTGTCAAGTAAGTATCTTTCATTCATTAATTTATTTGGTAAAATGACTTCGTGGTTGCAAGGAGATCTATAATTTGGATAGGTCATCAAAGGTTATTGCATGGAATAAGGAGGATTGTCATAGTCCTCGTAAATAAGTGAAGTCATTAAAAGTATCAATGAAAAAGATCTCCTTTGAATTCATGGGAAATAACTCTTAAAGTCCTCTCACATAAACAATATTGGAGAAATCAAAGAAGTTGGAAGAAGAATTATGAACATTACAATAAAAGAAAGTTCATATCACTGAAAGGATAAGAGGAGTTGAGGAAAAGAATTCCATGGTAAGAGGGAGTAAGAAATCATTATGATAGTCTCTCTCACTAGTTCCTAGATCTTGCATAGGTCATGTATACAATAATATGCATATGGCATCTTAGAAGCATTAGAAATAAAGACCTGTGACTCTTAGTGACCTCATTAAAAGATCAAAGGAAAAAATCATCTAGGACAACTCTCATCATACATCAGTCAAAAGGGAAACATCTATTGAATAATTATATGCGAGATCCTAAAGGTTCCTTGATGGAATCCTCATCAGAGGATTAACAGATCTAGAGTGGAAGCAAGTGTTTCATCAGGAACTCCAACCTATGGAATTCATGAGATGATGGTATGATGACATGAGAAATGAATCAAATCAAGAGGTTGAAGATATTTTCAATCAAGGAAGATGTTGGAAGAAGCCTAGATGACCTAAAGGTAAAATGAGGTATGTATGTGTGTATTTAATATTATAAAGTCATGTCACATGTTTGTAGGTTACATGGATCACTACTTCTATCTTGAGAAGCATGATCATGGGAAAATGATCTCCTCCTCTGAAAGGATGTAGGAAGGCATAAGTCGCACTAGATGAAATCAACATAATTTGTCCTCATATAAAGTATGAGGTGGTTGACTATAATTAAGGAACTCAGATTGGAAGCTCATGGGAATAGTGTGTAAGAAGACGATATTGTGAGATATGCAACCATGATAAAGGTGATTAACATCCAAAATACCAAGAATATTTGACTAGGGAATCTCCCAGAAAGATATGAAGACTCTATTGAGAGTCTGAAAAAGATGGAGACCCTTGAAAATGGATATATTTGGGAGATGTATCAACATGTATGCAGGATGTTGATACCTACAGGAAGATGTCATGATGAAGAGCCATATCGTAAGGTACTATTTGATTTAATGTTATGTTTGGATTTCTTGAATAATATCTGGATGAGTTCATGTAGAGCTATTGGAACAAGAGCTATAAGCGCAAGTACAACTAACATTCATGTGGTGAATGGAAATTCCTGAAAGAAGCATGATGAGAAAGAAGTAGCCATATGAAGAAGGTTCTAGATATGTACCAAGTAAGCCACTTTCCATGAAGAGAAGAATGACATGACAAACCAAGGAGGAAAGTGATCGATGGCTAATGCCCTACAAGGAAGAAGCTCGATTGAATTTCATGACATCAAGGAAATAAATTGATCAAGCAGCTAAATGATCCACAAATAAAAAGATGCTAATGAAAAGGAGAGTCCCTAGTTAAGATGGAGCTCTGAAAAGTCCCTAATTAAGAGGGAGCTTGGGTAAGTTCCTGGTCAGAAGGAGCTTGGGTACATTCCTTTATAGGAATAGGAATATCCTCCCCAATTGAGAGGGAGAGATAGACGCAACATTCTTGTCTTCACTTGGGAAGAAAGAATGGAGAATTGGGTAATCATCTGGCATCCAATGCTCTTTGAGGATGTGTAGGGAATCCAAGATAAGAGTAGGCAAGAGGATCGATATTCTTTGAGGGCTGGGAACCCAAGATAATAATAGTCCTAGAAGGTCATACTTAGTGAAAACCCAGGTGGGTATGTACCTTGAGAGATAATGATGAAGGTGTCTATAGTCCTTGGTCTCACCAAAATTGTGCTCTGATATGATGAGAGATAAAGATGTTAGTTAAGGCCTTACTGTGGAAACAATGTTGGTTACTATGATGCTATACAAATGGATTACCAATTTGATTATTCTTATGAGAAATTATTTAGATTGAGAATGACCAAGTATGATTATGAATACCTCCCTAGTTAAGAGGGAGTGTTGTAAAAAGAAACTAGGATCGGTCTTCATAATGACATTGTAAATATGATTTTGTAAACAAGAGAATGAATTTCTTATATTATTGCTTCATGGGTTTCATGAGCAAGAGTTTTTATATAGATGGATCCAATTGAGAGCCTTAGGATTTGTCTTTAAAGTCAAAGAGTCAATGTCATGTATGAAGAACTCTTCTTGAGCATATGTAAAATGTATATGAGTCAATCTAGTGTCTAGATTGCCCTCCAAAAGACAAGCATGTATCTCATCTTGAACTCGACCTGTAAGATGAATTAAATAACTCATTTTGGCTCCTATAATGAAGACACAATGGTCCTCTCTCTCATGTTAGATTATATGCATGAATAACCACTATATAGATGCATGTAAGGATCCACATTATAGAGAGATAGAATTCAGATATCTCTAAATTTTTTGGTGGGTAATTACAGTCAACTGAGTTCGGACAACCCTGAGATTTTTGGTACTAGTTATAGTCAACAGTCGTGTATCTCACTCGAAAATTTAGATACATGATGGTACTCATCAAGATCGGATCTCCACAGAAGAACAAGGATGATTTCTCTGAAATTTGGTTCGCAATCACAGTGACAAGAAAGGAGTCTAGTTCAGATGTTAAGATACATAATGAACTCATAAAAAGAGATGAAGGAATAACAAAGATCTTTCATGATGAAGATACAACAAAGATACAAGAAAGGAGGATCTATAGTTGACAGTTCAGATGCCTCTTTGATGGACAGTGTTATGAAGTAGACACCTTAGATGATGAAGGCTAGAAGGAACTCAAAGCTGTCATGAAGGAACACCGAAGACATTATAGAGACCTTAGATGATGTAAGGTACAATTCAACATTATAATGGAGACAATACTTTGATGAGCTATGTGCTATGATTCGGTTCAAATCTATTATAGTCTTGGTACAACTACAGTAAGAAGATCTTAGTGCTATGATGAAGTCACGACGACAAGAAGGATCAAAGGAAAGAGGAAGAGAAGAAGAGGAGTCAGTGTCTTGGTCTTGGAGTGGCTATAAGGTCAAGGATCTTGGTCTTGGTATTCACCAATTGGAATATCTATAAGAAGAATTTGTTCGATTTTTCCTCTCAAAGAGTGAGAGCTTTTGGCCCTGGAAGAAAGCCAACATATTGTGTTCTTTTCTCTTTTGTTTTGGTAACTATTTGATGAAGTAAGAAAACATACTCTAATAATAACAACAGAAGATTGTGCTAATAAGAAAAAGTAAAAGGTACCTCACAAATAGTTATCATCGTGAGAAGAATCTTATTAACCTAATTTCCCTTGAATGGGAGAACTAACCCCTTGCGCTATGGGAACGAGAGGATTTCCCCCCCTGTATCATGGGAATGGGAGGATTTCCCTCTAGTTCCTTGGAATATGAAGAAACAATAAGAACCTGAGTGGTATGAGTTTCACTCTCTACGAGAAAGGTACATTCAACTTAAGGTGGAATTGAGTCAACCATTTTCTCAACCAATGGTTAGTTAGGAATGGACTCATGGGATTCATGTTGAGAGAGAGGGTGATTGATTGGATTCAGATTTTGATACTAGTGGAGGATTGTGAGAAAGATTTTGATAACCAATAAGAAGTTGAGGCTGAGAAGTTGTAAGTTTTTTCCAACACTTTTGAGGCTTCATCCATATAAGGAAAAAGGTGAATAGGATGAATCCCTTCACATAACTTACAGGGAAGTTTGACTTTACCCCTTGTCCCATGGACCTTATCATCACTAGTTGAGGGTTTTTCACCAGCACGATCTCCAGAGGCTGATGACAAAGGCTGATGTGAGCCTGTAGCCCACACTTCTAATATCTTAGGAATATTAGGACAATCTCTAAGAAGGTGGTCACCCTTACATAACATGCAAGGGAATTTAAATTTGCAAGGCTGATTGGAAGGTTTCTCCATAGTAGTTGCATTAGTAGTAATGGTTGCTTGTTTCCCCCCTGCTTATTTTTCTTCTTCTTCTTCGTCATTTTCTTCTTCTTCTTAGCTTCCTGGTTACTAGAATCAAGACTTTCACGAGGCGAAGAGGAAGAAAGGTATGAAGAAACAATAGGTGAAGAAGGCAAAGGGTAAGCTTTATGATCAACATCAGGTTGATGTTGTTCAAGTGGAGGAGAACTCGGTTGAGAAGCAGTTTGGACATTCGGAACCATAGGGGTCAAAAATAACCAAACTGGAAAACCAATGGTAAATCTGGGAATGGACAACGTTGCCATATAATGAGCACCAATATTTCCAAAAAAAGGGAAAGGACCAGGATTCCCTTGATTGGTAGACTCCAAAACTGTTGCCATTAGTCTCAACCTAAGATCCACTAAGGAGTTGTTCCACGAGGAGGATGTTTTTCCACAGTCAATTAATTGATTTTGTAATTTAAAGACACAAATAAAACAAAGGGGTAACTAGGCATAAAGGTTTACCAAGCAACTGTGAACTGCAATATACACCTTCGCGAACCAAGGACTTAACATATGTGTAGGAAATCTCCCTAAATGTTGTTTTTGGTTTATCACAGTATACAAGGCATCTGAATTAGTTACATATGGATTGATAGCAACCTATAGGGGACTCCCAAAATATACTCGATGGTACATGGGAGTGAAGTATGTAGTAGTGTTATCTAATGCATAATTGTTCGATGATAGTGTTCCCATATACTTTACGTGCATGGAGCGCCTTCCAATATACCCAAAGGTAAGTGAAGTATGATCCTATACACTCACATATGTAGAACGATATTTCACCCTCGGGATGCAACACTGGCAAACAACAACAACTCCTACGTTTAACGACGTCGGAACACGTCTATAGCATAGACCTCTATGTGTTTGTGTCAAGTTTCATATGATCATTAGTTTAATTGAGATGAATTTTAAAGTTGATCTTGAATTATGTTTCAGTTTCAAGGCTCAAAAATAGATGTCACCTGAGCACACCTATGATGCAACTAATATGAAGAAAAGAACTCTTTTCATTTTCGATAAAAGCTATCTAGTGTAGGGAAGAGGTGCAAACAATGATGCAACAATCAAATATGCAGGCAACAAGAGCTTCCTAACTAGATATTTCAATTTCACTATTTTAATTCAATTGAAAGCATTAAACATGCAAAACCATGCAATGTAATATATGTACGATTCCCATGAAAACTAGCAAATGTAATCTATGCACAATTTCCTTTCTTGCTATCAAATGAAAATTCTAACTATGCAAATGTGATCTTTGCAAGATTATTCTTCAAAACAAAGGACTCAAAATGAAATTGGGTGAAAATTCCAAAAATCAAAAGAGATTACACTCAAAGGCAATTAACACTCATACACAATTCAACCTCCCCCGATGATTGAGGGGGGATTTTGTTTGCAAAAATGAAAGCAAAGACATGCAGTTTCACATTAGGGAATTCAAATTTCACACACCCTAGATGAAAATGCAAATATTTTTATTTTTAACACACTTAATTTTTGAAAATTAGGAAAACTAAGATGTAAGTCTAATCACTGATTCAAATGCACTTTTCATAATGAGGACTAGAAAAACAATTCATCCAAGCGATCAATGATCAAATAAAACAAGTTTGCAAGTGACCTAATGATAAGAACAAAGAAAAATAGAAACTAATTATTACCAAAGGAAATAAAACGCAAATGAAAACCAAATGGAAGCTTCAGAGAGACCACAAGACACTCAAGATACAGGGAAGGTTAGCTGGAAGTAGGTTGATCAAATCAACACTGGGAAAACAAGGCAAAATTTGTGCAAGAACATGGGTCAACGCAGGTGAAAAAGAGGCACCAGTACTCTGCAATGTAGGCACAAAGAGGGTCCAGGTGAGGTGCAACGCAGACAAAAGGAAGGCCCAGGTGGGGTGCAATGCTCTGTCAACAGACTAGAGGGTGCGTTGGTCCTGGGAGAGAGGATTCTGACAAAAAAAATGTAAACAAGACTCAATGCATTCACTTCCTAGGTCTGTTCTTGGTTGGTTAAAGCAGTAAAGGTATGTGATAGAGGTAAATCAAACACAATGGACAAAGAATTCACCAAGGGAATACATCGTTCCCCTGTGGATTCGTAAATTTATTATGCGATATTTATGAGTGTAGACAGAAATATCTCCCCTAGGTTTGGTGGCTAACCTAGAACAACAGAATGACAAAAGACATAATGCTTTCCTTAAAGTAAGTAGATGAAGGGAAGAAACCTACTTGGAATCTATCGTATGTTTCACTCCCTCTTTGGCTTGAATGCTCCAATCCTAGCTCCAGCTGCCAAAATTAGAACCTGCACAACTAGACAACACAAGCCAAGAAACTATGAGATCTATGTAGCGTTATCTATCTACTTCATTCAACAAATTGACATGGTAAGAAATATATGAAATAATGACATCACATATAGGAAAACAAGACAACTCTTTGTATTGATATAAATGGAGTGAGTTACAACCATAAATAGGTGTTGATCTTGTAGAAGAGCTCCTCCAAGTTGTTGACTTGTCCTTTCTTTGTCACAAAGTGTGCCTCCAATCACCTCAAATGCATGAAATCCTAAATCTTTTCATAGAAGCATAAGGATAGAATCACTCTCCAAAAGCCAACCTCTTGCATATGGAAGGTTGTAATATATAGAGATGTCGGATAAGTCGGGAGTTCTTATCCTTTTACCAATCTTGGGATTGAGATCCACTCTTGATGGGAGTATGAGATCTAAGGATAAGGGATGGAAACTCCAAGGTAGGATAGGATAGTATTCAAGAGTTTAATCTGAGGTAAATGGTTACAACAAATCCCAGAACTTATAGAACTGGAGGCTTCAGGATTCTCTCTCTTTTTCCCGAATTTATAGAACCAACATAGGTGCAAGGAAGGTAACCTATAGGTGATCAACGTAGGCCACAGTGAAGCAACATGTAGGTTAACATTGTCCATCATGAGGCCAGGGTGCGTTGGTCCTAAAATTGGCTCAGTTACACAGTTTAGGGAAAAAATTGTGGGGAATGAGAGAATCGTGCATAGGGCTTTGAGCAATGATGATGTGAAGGGGAAATAGGATGTGAATGATCCCATTAGGAGGTTGATTGATTAGATGAGATGAAATAGACTATAATAGTATGATATGCATTACAAGGTTTTTCTTTATTTTACCATGTGGCTTGTTATGCTACGACTAACAATTTTTCATCCTCTTTCTTGTCTTCATGCAAAGGTCAAGGAACAAACTTATAATGCCAACACATGCACATAAATACCTTATTGAAACAAAGCATAAAATTAAAATAGATTGAATAAATGTAAATGGGGAATCATTAGTGTCTGCAAACTTACCATCAATGGACCCATTATGACATCTTCAGTTATGTTGTCATATTCATCTTCATATTTGTAATCAACAATATGAACATGACTCTCTAGATTAATAATATGTGAGATAGTCCTCTTTGCATGTATCTTCATTGATGTGAGAGGAAGATTAGAGCTTTGTTGAAATTCTAGTCAAGATAACAATTATATAATTTGCAGTGCAAGCGTGACCTTACTAGCCTAACCAAAAATCGAAACATACAAAAAACTCATTACTTCAAAAATACTACCTATAATCCGTGTGAAACATTTGAACTATTTATTCTTTCGTTAAGTGTTTCCACTAAAATACCATTAACACAATGGTATACATCAACATGCAAAAACCTAAAATTATTGGATGTACCCTACATATAGGTAAATGTGGGTTAGAAAGTGATAACAATGACAAAATAACCATAAAATAGGCTTTAAGCCTGCATAATGCTAACTTCAAGCCTATAGTGCATTGCTATCTGTGCGTAACTAGTATAACACAAAGTTAATTTAAACAAAAAATATAACAAAACTTAATAAAATTGCTTACAATGTCTTGTGGAGTTACAATTTGTAATGTTCACATAATGATGGTGTTTAGTCCCAATGATGAACAAAGCATACAAATAAATATTGCATGTAGTCTATATTCTTTACTCGCAGCTTGATTGAGGGGCCCTTTGAAGGACATAACCACTAATTTTATTTATCTATTTATTTTTCACTTATGGTTCTACTTGGGAGTCCCCTAAAGGAAGGAGTTGCCTTTTTCCCCATTTGTGTGCATATATTATGAGTAATGAAAAGGTACAAACTCCATAAATTGACAACATTAACATTATTTTATTTTACCTTATATGGAAACCTTGAGTCTCATTACCACATCCAATTTCCACTATCCCTTTTTATCCATTTCCATAAATTTATTTTCCCTAAATTTCTTGGCCAAATGGAGAGGACATCGTGTTTCCAAACTAATCAATAAACCATTTGTCAATGTTCTCACTCATATTTTTGCATGTTTATGTGATGAGAGAACAATGTTGCAAAGAGTGTTTATGAACCTAGTTGATGTTTCGGGCTCCCTTCCCCTCTAGAGGTTCCATGATAACATGAGTTGTTAGGGGGTGGTCATTGAAGTTTTCTTTGTTGTTGGTGTGGTATATGCTATTAAATTAGAGTTAGAAGTGGATAGCATTGGGCAAATGCCTATGCAACATAAAATAGGTATCATCAACCATAAATTTAACCAAGGAGAATTGTAAGGAACCATACTTATCTTAAAGTGTATAAACTTTGGTGAACCTTACTAAGTCTTACAAAAAAAAAACATAATTCTTTTTCCAAATTTCTAGGAAAGTTGGGCAATTATGAGAGTAAAACAATTATATGCAATAGAGTTTGGGTGAAACAATTTAGAGAAAATGGAAATTTGAAAATCCCTTTTTAGGAAAAAAAAAACAAAAACAAAAACAACAACAACAACTAGTCCATGAATTAAATTTAACCCTCAATATTTTCCATGTATTTAAGTCTATACATTTGCTTCACCATTAATTGAGATGTTCTTCTAATAAAAGAATCTTAGCATAACTATAAGAATTGGCATGATAAACAAAGAGAAACAAGCCTTAATAACACAACATATAACAAGGTTTGTAGAGAACATGGAAATAACAAAAAATGAATCTAATGCATAACGTTGGAATGACATGCATTTCATTCATTACAGAAAAAGTAATTTGCAAGTTTTCAACTTAAAAACAACACTTTTTGAGAATATTAAGTTATAAAATCTTCATGGAAACCATGAGAAATTGATAGCACAACAACATAGTCTATAATATTGGTTCCCACAAATTAAAGAAAAAGACAAAAACCAAACATTATGCCATAAATTACATTCAAACAAAAAAAATTTTAGGTTTTCACAAAAAAATTAAAATTGCACTGGATTATGGGTTTTCAGTTAACAAAAAATATTGTAGGCATTTACAAAATTCTTCATTAAAATAAAATAAAAAAACCAACCTAGGGTGGCATGGTATAAGATTTGGAACATATATAGGTTTTCCTTTAAAAAAAATGTTAGCATGAACACAACTACATGCATTACTCAAAGACACATATATTTGTAGGTTTTCTATTTAAAAAGCATACCTTAGATGAGTATATCTCACTATAACATCGATATGACAATGATGACATCAAAATTTATCTAGTAGTTAAATTTTTCACTATAATATATTTTTTTGGTAAGGCTAGATAGTTTATGTTATAACAAAAAGAAGTATATAACACCCCATTAGTTGTTATTGGTTTGCTATAGGGGAAGCCATACCAATAGCATAGATTTAATGTCTTAAGATTGGGTACCAAAAATAGTATT